>BKZX01028118.1:59093-88239 GCA_014362285.1 Fagus crenata
GGAGAGGTAAGACTAGGTCAATGTGGGAGTGTTTTCCAGCCCCCCATGGGCTGTCATAATGGGTGGAAAAGGTTGTGGAAAGTCCATTTCACGTGCTGGAAAAAAACAAAAATTGTGTAGAAAGTGGTCCAGGAACACAGTGCCGGCTGGCACTGTGTTTTAAAATCCTAGTGCCGGTCGGCACTAGGATTAAATTTTTGAGTGCCGTCCGGCATTCCATTTTGGGTTATTTAAAACATTCTTTTTTTTTTTTTTTTTACTTTTTTCAACTTACCTCTTTTGGCCATACATTGTGGAATGTGCATGGGCAGAAAAACTGATTTTTCTGCCCTTCCAAAAGCATTTTTGGCATGCATGAGTGAGATATAATCCTATGTATGCATGTACATTTAAGCTAACGCGAATCCGAAACGTTAAAACTTCGATTAGTAATAACTTTCTCATTTGTGGTCCGATTTGAGTGTATGACGTTTTATTTTGATCGTGCTGACCTAATGACTCGTTTAAAATTATTTTGGGATCGATCAGATGTCCCGAGAAAAATCAGGCCAAAACCCTAGAAATGCACGAATTTCTGTACCGAAATGCCCGGAGTCCAAATTGAGTGCAGGTCGTGTCATTGTGATCGTGTTGACCTAAGGACTCGTGTGAATGCATTTTCATGTCAATCTGACGCCCATAATAAATTGGGACCCAAAACTCTAGAAATGCACAGATTTCTGTGCCAAAACGTCCGAAGTCCAAATTGAGTGCAAGTCGTGTGGTTGTAATCGTGTTGACCTAAGGACTCGTGTGAATACATTTTCATGTCAATCGAATGCCCATAATAAATTGGGACCAAAAACCCTAAATGTGCACAGATTTCAGTGTCAGGGTCCGTTTTTGGATTTTTAGTCCATAGAGCCCCATGCATGTTATAATTGAAATGTAGGTGGCAAAATGAGGTGTCTACAGGTGGCTAATTGGATTTTAGTGTTTATTAATAATGGTTTAGTGATAAGTTGTTAATGTTTGTCAAATATGATATCCTATCTCACGAGTGATATACGCTTTGTCTATTGTTGTTTAGAGTTTCTCAAAATGTATAATTTTTGTCAAAATTTGTAAATTTAAAAAAAAATTCATATATTTTAGGGCTTTAGTGAGACTTAGTATAATTTGAGTTAGGGAATGTAATAATTTTGATATTAGATGTAAATATATCCTAAGTATTGTAAAAGCTCTCTGTCTTGGTAAAAACTTTATTCAATATTGTAAGGTATTTGTTGAAATATGCAATGGGTGACAAGTATTGTAATATTGAAATTTGGTTTGGTGGCTAATCGGATTTTAGTGTTTATTAGTATGAGTTTAGTAATAACTTGTTAATGTTTGTCAAAAATAATATTGTATTTTACGAGTGATATAAGCTGTGTCTAATGTTGTTTAGAGTTTGTCAAAATGTATAATCTTTTTCAAAATTTGTAAATTTAAAAAAATTTCACATATTTTTTGGCTTAGTGAGACTTAGTATATTGTGAGTAAGAGAATGTAATGATTTTGATATTAGATGTAAATATGTCCTAAATATTGTAAAAGCTCTATGTCTTGGTAAAAAATTTATTCGAGATTGTAATGTTTGTGTCGAAACATGTAATGGGTGACAATTATTGTAATATTGAAATTTGGTTAGGTGGCTATATGGATTTTAGTGTTTATTAATAAAGGTTTAGTAATAAATTGTTGATGTTTGTCAAATATGATATTTTATCTCATAGTGATTTAAGTTGTGTCTAATGTTGTTTAGAGTTTGTCAAAATGTGTAATCTTTGTCAAAATTTGTAAATTTAAAAAAATTTCACATATTTTAGGGCTTCAGTGAGACTTAGTATAGTTTGAGTTAGAAAATGTAATCATTTTGATATTGGATATAAATATGTCTTAAGTATTGTAAAAGCTCTCTGTCTTGGTAAAAGCTTTATTTGAGATTGTAAGGTTTGTGTCGAAATATGTAATGGGTAACAACTATTGTAATATTGAAATTTGGTTAGGCGACTAAATGGGTTTTAGTGTTTATTAATAAAGGTTTAGTAATAAATTGTTAATATTTGTCAAATATGATATTTTATCTCATGAGTGATATAAGTTGCGTCTAATATTGTTTAGAGTTTGTCAAAATGTGTAATCTTTGTCAAAATTTGTAAATAATAAGCCTTTGTGATTGTTAGTAATCATTGAGTAAATATTTGGAATCAACTTCTCATAAAAATGTTTAAAGATTTTTAAAGTTTGTAATTTCTCTCACGTTTTGGATTAATACTTTTTAGTGTTGTAATTAGTGTGTTATGATATATTATTTTAGTTAGTTTTTGTAAATACTAGGCCTTTGTGATTGTTAGTAATCATTGAGTAAATATTTGTAAAACTTTTTATAAAATGTCTAAAGATTTTCAAAATTTGTAATTTCTCTCACGTTTTGGATTAATACTTTTTGCTGTTGTACTTAGTGTGTTATAATATATTATTTTAGTTAGTTTTTGTAAATACTGGCCTTTGTGATTGTTAGTAATCATCGAGTAAATATTTGCAAAACTTCTCATAAAATGTTTAAATGATTGTCAAATTTTGTAATTTCTCTCACATTTTAGATTAATACTTTTTAGTGTGGTAAAACTTATGTATAATATTTTACTTTACTATAGTATAATATTTGTTCATATTAGTAAATTTTAGTTTATTCTTGTAAGAATTTTGTCATATTTTGTAACCTCTATGTCATTTATTGTAAACCGGCTAACTATACAACCGGTCACAACTTTTTTTTTAATTATTTTTTTATTCTGGCGGGATGGTACTGTTGGCGGGACGCAAGAATTTTCCTCAAATAGAAATAAAATAGAACAAATGTAATTAAGTTTAGATATTTTTTTATAAAGAATAAATAATAATTATATTTCCTAATAGAATTCCTTCAAACCCTAGACACTCTAGATGATATATAAATTTATGTTTCTGCTTGTAATTAAAAAAAAAAAAAAAAACCCTTAGAGCCCCTCTCCCACACATTTAGTTCTCTTTCCCTTTTAAACGTTAAACTCATCCAACTCCTTTAATTTTGGTAGCCGCCACGTTCATCATCAGGTGAGACATTCGGCCCTTTACTACCTATTTGTTTTTGGTTACATAGATTGTATTAGGATTCAATTGTTTCTTGGTTACATAGATTATAGTAGCAATTGATTACATATATTGAGTTGGAAGTCATTGGCGTGATCTGTAGGAGGTGGGGTATTGGATTTTCATGCAATTGTGTTGATAAAGTTATTCAACTTTAATCTGCAGGTGGGTATGTGACTATTTATGGTATGGTTATGATAATGCAGTCCGAATTTGTACTTGTAAAATCCTACGTATAGCACTCTCTTAACTTGATCAAGACTATCATTATAATGCAGGATATTTGAGATTTTATGTGGAGTTTGGATTATTTGACCATTTTTGGAGACTAGTTGAATTCTCATGTGATTTGATTTTGAGACTTGATTTATTTGTCTTAGAAATTTCTTATTGTGAGTCAAATAAGGATTTACTAAATTGTGAGTATATTGCACTTCAATTCACCACCAGTAATCTTATTTAGCTTGTCATTGAATATTATTGTGTATTTTCCTTTTGATTATTTAGCTGGTAAAGTAATCTTATTGATGCAAATGATACTTTTGGATTTGTGACATGTGACCAAAGTGTTTTTTTTTTTTTGGTAGGCAGTGGTAAAGATCATATCAAGGAAGATAAGATTATAGGGGCAACCTCATGCTTTTGCTAATGGTCTCTACCGCTAGATTGAGAAAGATTCCAGGGATATCTTTTGAAGAGATAACACTATGGAATGTCCTAGAGCTTTATTTATTGTGTAAATTATGAAGTACAAAGCGTTTGGTGGAATTGAGTCTGGAAGATCGAACTATAAAGTTCATCGATTCTCCTGAAGCTCCCTCAAAGTACTAGAGAATTTATGTTTTGCATATGCTTAGAAATCTGATAATAGGGGGATGAGATCCAAAGGGGCGGAGGCAGAAAAAAATTTTAGGGTGGGCTAATTGCAAAAAAAAAAAATCTTGACTGGGCTATTTAGGTAATTTTCTTTTTATAAAAAAGAGAAGTAAAAAAAAAAAAAAAAAAAGAAGAAAACAAACCTTGACTGAGCTATAGCCCAGCCAAGGCTTGCCTTGACTACGCCCCTAGATCAAATATATGTGTAGTTTAGTCTTCCACATGTAATGCTGTTGTAATTGATATGGTTGTGAGTTGGCTCAAGTGAAGCATAGTTGGTATTTTTTTTTTCTTTATTTCTTCAAGTCTGTTGAAATAGGAGTCCAAATATATGTAGGGATTTGATATGAATTATATCCATTGTCTCTAATTTTTAATTATATTATATTTGGTTGGCAATCAAAACATGACTTGTAATTTAACTAGTTATTGAATGTATACGTAGAATTTTATCCATGGTCCAAGCTTTGTAATTATATTCTTTTTGATTGGTAGCCAAGAGATGACTTGCAATTTAACAAACTATATAATGCATACGTATTGGTTTATTGAGAATATATTATTGTGTTTTTCTTTGTTATATATCTTCATTTTCTAGGTAATTTATATTTTTTATTTATTTATTTTAAACAAGATATAAAGCAATTAAAATGTGATGTTATCAAATATTTTGTCACATTTTGAAATTTTACCATGGAAAAACATAAAAAAAACAAGACAATTCACATAAACCAATTTCCACATTTTCTTTCTAAGTGAGATTTAACATGTTCAAACCAATTTCTAGAAAGTGTAGACAATATTGTCCACCCATATATCAAATTGTCCACATTTTTTGGGTAGGTTGAAATGTTCATTCTAATTTCTAGAAACTTAAATGAAATTTTCCACATTTTCTGGGTAGACTTGAATGTTCATACTAATTTCCAGAAAGTATGGACAACATTGTCCACAGTTAAATGAAATTGTTCACATTTTCTGGGTAGACTCGAATGTTCATACTAATTTCCAGAAAGTGTGGACAACATTGTCCACACTTAAATGAAATTGTCTACATTTTTTGAGTAGACTCGAATGTTCATACTAATTTTCTGAGTAGACTCGAATATTCATACTAATTTACAGAAAGTGTGGACGACATTGTCCACACTTAAATGAAATTGTTCACATTTTCTGGGTAAACTCGAATGTTTATATTAATTTCCAGAAAGTATGGACAACATTGTCCACACTTAAATGAAATTGTCCACATTTTCTGGGTAGACTCGAATGTTCATACTAATTTCAAAAAAGTGTGAACAATATTGTTCACACTTTAATGAAATTGTCCACATTTTCTGGAAATTAGTATGAACATTTGAACATGTTCATACTAATTGTTCATATTTCTTAGTATCAATTCAACATGTTCAAACATAATAGTCCTTAATTTCTACCTTATGTCAACAATTTCTGGAAAATAATACTTTGGTTTAATCTTTGTAACAATTTTATTATTATTTTTTTATCTCAATCAAAATCCCTTCAAAATAAAAATCCAAAATTTTATTATTTCCAATCTCAATCAAAATCACTTAAAATTAAAGTTCTATTCACAAATATAAAAGAAACCACACCTTCAAAACCTCACAAATATCAAACCTAACAATCTCTTTGTGAAAATCAAAGTTTTCTTCCTAAAATACAATGAAACCCACAACTTCAAACATCAAAACCTCTCTTTGTGAAACCATTCCAAAACCCAAAAAAAACCCAAATCTTCAAACATTAAAAACTCTCTCCATAAAATTGTAGGGCTCCATCTCTGCTTGGTAGGAATTTCTACACGCTGCTTTCGAATTGGGTTTGAAACAAAAAACTTTGTCCAATACTCTTTATCTTTCACAGTGAAAAGGAGTAAGCCATGGTAGATCAACTTTGCTTTATTTTCATGGAATGGAAAATTGAATAAGCTTTGTACACGAAATTTTTTCACCTTGTTCTTCAAACTTAATGAAAGTGACTTGGATTTGGCTTTTGTTGTGCCTCTGCCAATAACAAACTAAAAGCAGGAAGATGTTAAGGAGCTAGGGTGAAGGTGGGAGGAATTGGGATGTTTGGCTATGAAGTTTACTCAATTCATGGATAAGTTACCATTCAAGTTTGGTTTTTTAAGTGTGGGACCGGTGTATTATGTGGCTTCATGTGGTTATGCCACATCGATGGTGCGAAAAATGTTGTTTCACACCATGGTGTGTATTTAGCAGGACTCGTTTATAAATTGTTTATATAAAAAAGGGTACCAACTACCATGTTAAAGAATAATGAAAGCGATTAAATATTTTACTTTTGGATTTTGTTAATTGGTTTCCTGATTATTGAATAATTTTTCATCTTTAAGGTAATGATTAAAGATCATTAAATATTTATACTTTATGAAAAATAACAAAATTTTAATATTATAATAAAGAATGAAAAAAATTAAAATATTCTTAAAAACTGTTTTTATATATTTTTTTAATATTTAAACTTCACTTATTCTTATAAAGTAGAAATAATAAATATTTTCTTAAGTACTCATTAACAGGATCATCATAAAATATAGTTGCTTTATTAAATAATTTCCAAGTTTTCATGCACATCAACTATAAATTACATTAAATACTAGCTAAGGACATCAAACTTAATAAAGTGTTGTGACTTTTTTTTTTGATGAAATGTTGTGACTTTTCTTGGTCTACTAGAGTAGGGACCTCTCCAATAATTTTTTGTTGGTTGGCTCCCTTGCGGGCCCCAGTCCTTTTGTGTGTAGTTAGAGAGGATGCTTCCCCCTGTGACTTTCGCTATGTAGAGCTGCCTGGTAGTGTTTTCCTTTTTCTTTAATACATACAATGATGCCTTGATTCCCAAAATATTAAAGCGGACAGCAAACTTTCAAAATTCAATCGCCTTCTTTGGTACAAACTTGTCATGGCCAGTGGATCCGGTACAACAAGCAGCGGCGTCACTGAGGACTCCCAGCAGCACATAAGTGATATATGGTTTAATTCGCTAATGGAGGCGAAAAAGAAACAATCTCAAACGGTAACACCAAAGATACAAAAGGTTCCACGTTTTCTGCGAGATAATTTCGTGAGGCAGTATGAGCCAAGAATGGTATCATTTGGTCCTATCCATCATCAGCGTGGACAGGGTGACAAGCAGATATTGGCATATGATTTCGTCCAAGGTAGCGGCAAGGAACCAGATGTTTTATACAGGCAGATTAGGCAGATCATCAAGCAACTGAGGGACTGCTTCGATAAGGAGGTGACCGAGAAGTATGATGATGATACCCTCGCTTTGCTGTTGTGTGAGGACGGCTGTGCAATACTACAATACACATACAGCGCACCAACTTACAATATGTCCGATGATATTGCACAGGATATCCTTTTACTGGAGAACCAAATTCCCTATAAAGTCCTTAAAGAGTTGATGCAATTGAGTGATAGAAACTTCTACTTGAAGCAATCGATTGCAACTTTCATTAAAGAGAGCGTTATGGTACGACGAGATAACCTTCCTTCACTGGCGAATCACGTACAAATTGATGGAGATCACGTCCATCTTCTCGACCTTCTGAGGAAAACTCTCTTGGGTGTATCACTAGCGAAAACCCCTAACCGGAGAAGGGATTCGCCACCCTTTCGCAAGATCCAGGAGCTTAAAGCAGCAGGCATACATTTGAGGCGGAGTAGCGATAGGTTTTTGTCTAACATATCTTTTAGGCAACGATTCCATTTGCTCGGACGCCTTTACCTTCCTCCAATTACTGTGAATTACTCAGCGAGGCTTATGTTCTTGAACTTGGTAGCCTACGAAATGCGTTTGCAAAACGACCGCGGAGTCATGTCTTACGTATACTTCCTCGATTCACTAATCAATGAAGCCCAAGATGTTAAGGAGCTAAGGGATGCAGGGGTATTGTACAACGACTTTGGAAGCGATACAGAACTGCAGAATTTCTTCAGTGAGATCCGCGACGAATTGGTATCTGTCCCCGATAATTATATAGTTGTCAAAGAAAAAATCCAAGAGTACTATGGAACGTTTATGAGTAAGATGCTTCAATTTTACCATGCCTATATCAAAGACAGAAGTTGGCCCCTTGCTATTGCTTTGGCCGTATTATTAGATCTCTTTTTCAGTGCTACACAGACTTGGTTCGCGGTCAAGAGTTGGTTCTCGGTCAGCCCAGCTTCACAAAGTCACAGCTAGATCCTCATGAGGTAACTTCACTTTCGGTAGCATCTTATGTAAAGATTCATCACAGAATTCAGCATTTGGTCTGTGACTTTTTATAGCATTTTGAATGTGTGTTGTTAAAGTTTGCGATGAGGGTAGATTACTGATAATAAAGAATTGTCAGAATTTCATGGTGGAGAGTGATGCAAAGGTATGCATTGAGGCCATCCTTGGTGCTCCATAGAACACTAGTTGGAAGATTAGTACTTTTTGTTTTTGATATTAATTGTTTAGCTCGTAACTTTAGTTCTTGTAAGTTTGCTTGGATCATGAGAGAGGCCAATATGATAGCCCATGAGCTTGCCAAAATTGTTCCTTCTCCCCACCCTTTTATTTGCTGTCAAGAAACTCTCCCTCCCTCTGTTTTGGAGGCATGGCAGTTACCAAAAAAAATAATAAAGAATTGCTTCAATTGTATTTGTTCAACTTTTGCATCTAGTAGATGAATAAATTTAGGAGGTTGTTCTTTTGTGTTCTATATATAGCATCCCACAAATAGCAAAAGTGTGGAAATGTAAGTGAAATCGAAAGCAAGAGTGAAGTGTCGTGTGGTGTGTAGCAAGCGTATGTAATGTTTAGAGTATCAATAGAATTTCTTTCATCGAGAATTCCTTAAGATATTTTGCTTGAGTGATATTTGAGAAGACATTCTACTCAAGTGAGATTTATTATTTTCACATCACTTCCCAAATTTGAACATCTTAATGATATGGATAATTATTGGTGCAAATTTGAATATTTTGGTATTTTTAGGGTATTTTGGCCATTTTTTATGTTTCAGGATTGTTTTGGGGATTTTAGTAAGTTTAGGGGTATTTTGTGAGTTTAGGGGTATTTTGGTCATTTTAGAGGTTTCGAATTTTATTTATTTATTTATTAATCATTTTAGAGGTTTTGGGGTTATTTTTTGTTATTTTGGTGATTTTATGTATTTTCGTAAATTTATAGGTTTCAAAATTCTAAATTTCAAATCTTCATTTGTATAAACGGATCCAAACAAGAAATTTTAAAATTAATAAATTTGGAATCAAGGCATTTCAAATCTATTGATTTAAAATCCAAATCCAAATCTAAATCCAAGTATCCAAATGCAACCTTTTTTGTTTCCAATTATTTGCAAAACAACGCATGAATCTGGCTCCTTTCGTCTTGACGTCTTCTATACCCGGTTGATGATGATGTAACTACAAGTTTTTGCAATAAAGAAAAATTGAGTGTTAGGGTAATGCTGCCTATAGCTGTCTGCTTGCCTATTGTTTAACGTTTTCTCTTTAAAATATTCCAGTTTATCAAAAAAAAAACTGAGTGTCGGTGTGCATAGGTGGATCCATTATAGGGCCAATGCCCACCCTCAAATTTTTTTTTAAAAAAATTATTAGGTATAAAATATAAAAAATAATTGGATTTTATAAAGTGCTCATCTTGAATTTTTTGGATAATTTTACAATACTCACATTTTTTTTTTGTTCTTGCAGTATTTTGAATAGATAAAATGTCACATTAATGGTATTAGTATTACACATGATGGTAATTACTCCATATATGTTGATACCTATGATCATATTACTTAATATCCTAAATATTTATTTATTTATTTAAATTTAATATATATAAAATTAGAGAATACCAACATCACATTGGATAGCACTACTATCACATATGATGACAATTACATTATATTTGATGATAACAATTGAGTAAGTACCAAACTCACGACAATAGTGAGTATTGTAAAATGACTTAATTTTTTTGTTAAATTTTTTTTTTTTCTAAATATATATATATATATAATTTACTATCAAACTTACCAGTTGTTACTGTCACTGTAGAAATATCATTTTCAACTATGAAGATTATGAATAATCGATTATGTAGTTAAATAAGTGATCAATGTATGGATGACAACTTGATTGTATTTATAGGAAAAGACATTTCTCATAATATTAATAATAAAATTATAATATAACTATTTCAAAATATGAAACATACGTTAAAATTAATTGTAAAAGATTAAAATAAGTTTTTTGTTATTTTTTAATTATATAAATAATATATATCGATTTTTAATATTTTTTATATTATATTTATTAAATTTTAAGATTAAAACGTACACAATGTGTGAGAGAATTACACCTCTCAATCCTCCCTCGCAATTCTCGATCTCCTGTCAAATCAATATTTTGACAAATAAAGATTTGGACCTTTCCATTTTGTGTGTGAACCTTTCCCAGTCCCCTGAAATTACGCATTTTCAATACCAGTCTTTCCGCGTGGATAAAGGCACAAAGCTAGTCAAAGACCCCTGAAATTATGCATTTTCAATACCAGTCTTTCCGCGTGGATAAAGACACAAAGCTAGTCAAAGTTAGTCATCATAAATTGTTTATTTAGAATAGGTACCAACTACTATTTTGTTTTTATGAATAATGGTACCAACTACCATGAATAATGAAAGCGATTCAATATTTTATTTTTTAGAGGTATCTTGTAGATTATATTCCAAGCGTGCTATGTTTATTAATCACAAAATATAGTTGCTTTATTATTAATTAATTTCCAAGTTTGGACGCACTATCAGAGCATCAAGTATAAATGACATTAAATACTAGCTAAGGACATGAAACTTTATAGAGTTTCGTGATTTTTCTTGGTCTACAAGAGCTGCTAATAGGGCCCCATCAGGGCCATGTCATGCCTTTTTTTCTTTCTTTTATCACAAGAATTCAAACAAGTAAAGGGAATGTGTGTAATTCCTTATTTTATTATATATATTAGTAATAAACCTGACAGATGCCCAGAAAATACTCAATAAATTTTTTTTGGTTTATATATATTAAGAATTTCATTATAATGTAGACATTGATAAGGAATACCATTTATATTATTTTTTTTTCAAAAATTAAAAACAAAGACTTTGAGAATCACTACAAATTCCAATACAACATTAGTATTTGTAAAAGCAGTGTTGTCTTGTTGGTCTGGAGAGAGATGGTGATGAGGAATTTGGTGTTGGTGATGCTCTTTGACGGTGTTTGCTCCAATTGTGCTATCAATTGACACCCTCGACACTATAAGACCACTTCCTGGAAGCTTCTTCCTTTATGTCACACCAGCATATAACCTGTGCAATGCACGAAAAATATTCTATATAAACACATAATGTGTATATAATCAAAATATATATTCAGAATTATTTTATAAAAAATATGTTTCATAAAAAAAAATAAAACCAATAATAAGAAATAGATGGAATTACACCAACAACAGAAAAATAAAAAAATTAGATAGTGTATAATAATTGAGAACAAATTGTTATCTTTAATTGATAAAATGAAAAAATAAGTTAGAATCAAGAAAAAAAAGAAAGAAAAGATTACTTGAGTTCAATTGTCTCTTAAATTCCCTTGCAGTCATATAAATATATATTAAAAAAAAATCATGTTTGAAAAAATAAATAAATAAAAAAGAAAAAAAAAGTAAAAGAACAAAACTTGTACCAGATTACTATTGTTTAAAGCCTCTTGCAGTCATATAAACGTATAAAAATACAAAAATAAAAAAAAGATCATGACAGAAAAATAAATAAATAAAAAAGAAAAAAAGTAAAAGAACAAAACTTATATCAGATTACTATTGTTTAGATGTTACGTGAGCAGATTATTTAAGAATGAAGAACCTTCAATCTAACGTGCTCTATTTATCTTTCCTCTATCAAGGAATCTGTTTGTTCACCAAATGATATCTTAAGTGATTGTTCACCGATCAATACATTCTCACTAAAAGAATACTTCTAACACAGTTACACTACAATATTCTTTATCTATTACTCATATTTGAAAAAAAAAAATGGTATAATTTTTTTTTAAAGATTTGTACGACTCTTATTTTAGAAAATTTGGTGTTGAAATTTTTATAATTTTTTTAAAACATGTTTGACATAATTTTTTTTTTTTTTAATTTCTCTAAGAGAAATATATTTTGTTTAGATATCTTTTTGTAGTAGGATATTTATTTAAGATTTGTTTTTTATAAAATGTGGATGATAGATTTTTTTTTTTTTTTTTAATTTTTATTTAAAAGTGTTTGACAGTTATTAAATCAACCACTTAAGAAATTTAAACAATGTATGAAATTTTTTTTTTTTTTTTAATCTTTAAGAAGTCTTCTTGTATTAGGAGATTGTTATAATTATTGTAAGTTTTTTAATATGATATTTTATTAAGATGTCTTTTAGTAGTAGGAGACTTATTTTAAAGAAATTGTTATTATCTGTTTTTATTTTAAAGATTTTTATTATGATATTTTATTAAGATATCTTTTTAGTAGTATGAGATTTATTATCAAGAATTTGTTAGTATTTATTTCTATTTAAAAGTGTTTGTCAGTTATTAAATCAAATCACTTAGGAAATTTAAACAATGTATCACTTCATAAATTTAAATGTATCACTAAAGAAATTTAAACGATAGTTAAACATACAAACCACTTAGGAAATCTAAACAGTGTATCACTTCAGAAATTTAGACGATAGATAGACATGCCACTTGGCATGATATAAGACATTTTAGGTTTTAACGCTTATGTCTTCTGCTTTTATATATTACTAGCGTATAACCCATGTAATGCACGGAAAAAACTTTATATAAACACATAATGTGTATATGATCAAAATATATATTCATAATTATTTTATGGAAAATATGTTCCATAAAAAAAATAAAACTGATAACAACAAATAAATGGAATTGCACCAACAATAGAAAAATAAAAAGAATTAGATAGTGTATAATAATTGAGAAAAAATGGTTATCTTTAATTGATAAAACAGAAAATAAGTAAGTTAGAATCAAGAAAAAAAATAAAAGATTACCTTAGTTCAATTGTCTCTTAGATCCCCTTGTAGTCATATAAATGTATAAAAATACAAAAAAAATGAAAGAAAAAATAAATCATGTTTGAAAAAATAAATAAATAAAAAACAAAAATAAGTAGAAAAACAAAACTTGTATTAGATTACTGTTGTTTAAAGCCTCTTACACTCATATAAACGTACAAAAACACAAAAATAAAAATAGATCATGATAGAAAAAAAAAAAAAAAAAAAAGAATTAGAAGAACAAAACTTGTACCAGATTACCATTGTTTAGATGTTACGTAAGTAAATAATGCAAGAATGTGGAACCTTTAATTTAACGTGCTCTATTTATCTTTCTTTGATACCAATTGATGCAAACCTAATTCTACAGAAACTAAATTTGCATAGACCCCTGAGAGAAGACTCAATCTCAGGGTGATTCTTTGATTTCAAATATCCATATTCTCAAAAAGCCCCCTTTTCATGATTCAGTCATGGGTTATATATAACCCACAACTTGACAACCATTTAACAGAATCTAATAACAAACTCTATAACAACTTGCCACCTCACTATAGAGTGTTACAAATATCTAAATGATAATAAAATGCTTAAAACAAATACATAATAAGCTATAATTGAAAATGATTCCTTTTGTGACAATTCTGCTTGCATCAAATCTATTTTTATTTAAAAGTGTTTGACAGTTATTAATTCAACCACTTAGGAAATTTAAACAATGTATGAATTTTTTTTTTTTTTTTTTAAATCTTTAAGAAGTCTTATAGTATTAAGAGATTGTTATAATTGTAAGATTTTTAATATGATATTTTATTAAGATGTCTTTTAGTAATAGGAGACTTATTTTAAAGAATTTGTTATTATCTATTTTTATCTTAAAGATTTTTATTATGATATCTTATTAAGATATCTTTTTAGTAATAGGAAACTTTTTATCATCTATTTTTATTTAAAAGTGTTTGACAGTTATTAAATCAAACCACTTAGGAAATTAAAGAACGTATAATTTTAGAAATTTAAACCATTTAAGAAATTTAAACAACGTATCACTTCAGAAATTTAAACAATAGATAGACAAATTACTTGTCATGATGTCAGATACTCTAGATTTTAATGGTCATATCTTTTTCTTTTATATATTATATATATAGATATAGATTACTCATTCTATTTTAAACATCTACAAGCCCATTCCAAAGCCAACTATAGTCTATAAAGCCTAATTTAAGAACCATTTGCAAAGCTTACTACAAAGCCAAATTCAAGACCAACAAACGGCCCATCAACTCAAAAAACGTCCCTCAGGGCCCAAGAAGGAGCAAGTGATTCATTTGCTGAGATTAACGACCTCCTAAACAACGTTCACAAGCCAAATTCAAATGCAAGTAGATTTGAATAGTTTCTTCCAGTACTTAAAGATTAAGGAGGTTTAAGGCCAAGCTTCAAATTCTTGAACCATGTCTGATGATCACCAAGACCAATAATAAGAGATGCACCAAGCCCATAATCAACCTCTCTATAAGACCCAAAAAAAATTGATAGAGCATAGACAAGATGGAACAAATGATGATGAAAGCTCTTAAATTTCATGAAACATTAGACTTGTAAACTCTATTTTTATTTCTGAAGGCCCCAGTATCCCCAAAGTTAAAGATGTCACCCCACGGCCCATCTCAAGATGTATCCGACGGCCCATCTCAAGATGTATCTAATAGCTTTGAAGCCATTAGGAGATAATTATGAATAACTCCTGGCTCAAATGTTTAAAATTTCCTTACCCGTGAATGCTCTCCAATGGTTCCTCACTCAGGAAGATTCAAGAACCAAGACTTTGGAGGACATTTGTACCCAATTCACTAAACAATATCGGTACAAATGTACAATATATAGATTGACATAATAAGGTGACTCAAAGAAGAAAAGGCAAGACTTGAAGGAGACTTTTTCTGCTTTTATAAGAAGAGAGCATATATAGGCCGCACAAATGACAATAAGACCTGAAGAGGAACATATTCAGATGGTTGGGAAGAATCTATTGCCACCACTGACCACACAGTAGGGTAGCAAATCCAACCAGGGTGGAGAAGGAGAGAGAGAGAAAGAAAGAGAGACATTGCAAACTCTTTCAGCTAGAACACAGCACTAGTTAGATTTGGCTAACGATTGTTTTGGCTAGTTGCAAGCTTATCCAGCATTGACCCCTTTTGTGGGTTGGTTAGCCCAATTCTAGTTAAACTAGTCGGATGGCTAGTCCATTACATCACCACCAATCCAAACACAATTTGACTCATGCCGCCTTTACCAACCTAAAACGCACACCATTATATATGAGTGGTGAAATAAGGCTTGATTTGAGGTTTTGGAATGCCTATATAGGATTCAACAGTGGGCCATGGTCGTGAGAATATTTCTCAAGGTATCATTGCAGTCTGAAAGGTTGCTATAGCGGATAATCCAATGGGTATGATAACTAAGCCGGTTACTTTGAGCAATTAAGTTCAAGCATTGCTTGGACTTGGTCGGTATTTGCAGTTTCTGATACCCCTTGGGGGCTTTGGTCGAGGTGATGGAGGATTTTCATTTGTGAGATTTGACCAAATTCAAGTTAAGGTGGAGATTGGTCTGTGGAAAACCTAAATCTAATGACAATTGAAAATATAAAAAGAGATTGAGAGAGGAAGAGAGAATTATGGCTAGGGTTTCACGTGGTTCGGCTATGTGAGCCTACGTCCACAGGATGAAGCCCAATGAGTTACATCTTTATTACTATTATCCTTGTGTGTTTAAAATATTTGTGTAAGGTCTTATTTATGGGACAACTGTAAATAATAATAAACACATCTAAGCAATGTGTGATATAATTGAATTTATTCCTTAACATTCCCTCTCAAACTCAAGGTGTAATGTTAGTGAAACCTTGAGTTTGGTAACAAAATAATAGCTCAACTATCTTGGCTCAACTCGGCTTGGCTCGTATCTTGGCTTGATGGCTCGGATCTCGGCTCAGAGGCTCGGTGGCTCAGATTGTAGCTTGAAGTAGATTTTGGCTTGGCTTGGTTGGATCATGACTCAATGGCTTAGATCACGACTTAGTGGCTTAGAGGTTCGAATCTTGAAATGGTCTTGGCTCGGGATCTCAGCTCAGTGGCTCGATGACTTGGCTCAATCTCGGCTCATCAAAATATATATCCCACAAATGTTTTTTTTTTTTTTAAACAAAAAGTAACTAAAATGCAAACTAACATAAAAACTACATTTTTTTTTAAGCAGTGGACTCTAGGCCGTAGCCTCTTTTGTCACAAAAGAAACCAAACACTTTCACGTTACTTCTTTCCTTCCTCATTTTTTTTTTTTTTCCTTTAAAAAAAAAAAAAAAACGCAAAAGTGCAGGCGAGGCTATCTTTGCACGCCAAATCTTTGCCAACTTTTTTTTTTTTTTTTCCCCGGACCAACAAAACATCATACCCACCATGTTCTTTCTTCCTTTGTGTTGAAGACTAAACCGTTGAAGCAGGCCAGCAAAATAAAATCATATAAAGATTACCCTGGATAGTGGATGGTTGGATTGATGAAAGAACTGAGATCTGAATCTCACGCATATGAACAGATCTGGGGTGTTCCAAATTTTGATGATGGTGGCTATTGGATCTGTATTGTGAGGATTTTTGAGATTTTTTTTTTTAATTTTTGGTGATGATGGAGAGAGATTGTTGAGGCTAAAGGAATGAAAGTGAAGTCACAAGATCGAAGTGACTCTTGAGAGTTTTAGGGCTCTAATACCATGTGAAAAACCTAAATCTAATGACAATGGAAAATATAAAAAGAGATTGAGAGAGGAAGAGAGAATGATGGCTAGGGTTTCACGTGATTCGGCTATGTGAGTCTACGTCTACAGGATGAAGCCCAATGGGTTATATCTTTATTAATATTTTCTTTGTGTGTTTACAATTTTTGTGTAAGGTCCTATTTATAGGACAACCATAAATAATAATAAACACATTTAAGCAATGTGGGATACAATTGAATTTATTCCTTAACATAGTTATGTGGATGCCTTGTTTTGGTAAAACTATGTGACCATGTCCTACTTCAACTAGGACACATGAAGTATTATTATTCTAGTGATACTAGGACACATAAAGCAAATAAAATCCTAGTCTAACTAGGACTCTTGTATTGTCTACTAATTGAGGAGCTAAAGTCCTAGAGCACGACAAACCTATTAGATGCATATATATATATATGCTTGTTCTCTCTATTGGTGAAGCGCCGCACATATACGAATAGAATAGAATTTATTCTCAGGTTCTATTCTTTGAGAGAGAGCTCTTCGGGTGTATTTAAGATTTGGGTTTTGTGAGAGTGCTTTGATGTATTTTTTGTAATCTCCTTATTTTCATAGTGAAACTTTCTCCTAGACGTCACTAGTGAATGTAGGCTTTAAGCCGAATCACGTAAATCTTTGTGTTCCCTGTGTGATTGCTTCTTTCTATACTTCTATGTCTATTTCGTAGTCATGAAATATTGTTGCTTTTGAGATATTTATTCTCGGTTAAATATATTATTGGTCTCTATGTTGAGTTTTTTTATTCTATAATGTTTCAAATGAGCAATATTAGTCCCTCTTGTATAAAAAAATGACATCTATTTGTCATTCCGTTTAGTTCCATTAATTATCTTAAGTATGTGTCTAAGGGTATGTTTAAAATTAAGGGAGTTTGGAGGAGAGTAGAGGAGAAGATTCACGGAATGTATTAATTTTTAATAAATTCTAGTCTTCTTCTTATTTCCTCTCCTCTACTCTGCTTTAATCTCCTTCTATCCATACATAAGGTAACATAACAAGAAGATGACCTGTTTTTAATGATGTGGCAACCTTACTAACAACTGTTACACCATAATATATATATATATATATATATATATATATATATATATTACATATATAATTTGGTCACTTTAATGTGTTAATTTGGCAGCCATAATTATGTGTGTTTTATATAAATAGTGACTTGTAAAAAACATGTGTTATTATATTGAAGCACTAAAGCCATTTACCACACTTCCACTTTTTAAGAGATAGTGGGGTAGTTATTGGCTTGAATTATGGAAGCACTATAGCCACTTACCACACTTCCATGTTACATGGGTTAGTGGGGTAGTTATTGACTTACTATTTTTATGAGATTTGAAGAGAAGATCAAGGCTTAATCAAGATTTGGAATGTAACCGTTGGAGTTGGCTTATAAATAGTGAACCCAAGTGCATTTCAAATACACACCCCCCCAAACAAACCCAAATAACACCTGTTAGAATGGTTAGAGAGCTTTCAATTGTAGCTTCTAGTATTTCCCTGACATGCTTGTAAGTACTATTTCAATTAATTAAGAATGTCTCGTTTATGGTTATGTTACTTTATTTGATGTTTTAGTTATCTCAATTGCATTATCTTTAACTTAGGCATAGTTACCTCGATTAGCATTAATTACTCTAGGATTAGTTTAATTAGTTTAGTTTAATTAATTAGTGACTTTAGCTTACTTACATTAGCTTAATTAGTTTAGTTTAAATAATTAGTAACTTTAGCATACCTCGATTGGCTTAATTAGTTAGTTTAATTAATCAATTAGTTACTTTAGCCTACTTAGAGTTAATTTAATTAATTAGATAATCCCTTAGCTTAGTTAATTAATTGTTACTTTCCTGTTTACTTGCATTAGTTTAATTACTTTCATTCTCTTTCCTTGTATTTTATTTTAAGTCATTTGGGCAAAGACAATCACTGAGCCTGTCAGCCTTTTAGATTGAAGTCAGATTGCGGTTCTAAGTTTGCTTTAAGGTACTAGACCCTCATCTAACATAGTTATTTGTTGCCTTCAAACAAATTGGCGACCATTCCTTGGAAATTCTAGTTTGGCAACAAACAACAACTAACAAGGCTCTTTAGTTCGACTCCTTCCATTTCTAAGGTCTCTCCTTTTTCTTCTTTTTCTCTCTCTCTACTTTCCAAAACTTTTGTAGATTTGAATTAACATTGACTTTTCTTAGAGCATTCACAACGGGTCTGCTAAAAGCTAAAATTAACTCAAAATATGGCTTATAAGCCCAAAAACTGCTCCCAACGGATTAGCAACAGATGAGCTAAAATGGGTTTTTGCTACAGTTGCAAGGCATTTTTACCTTACGACTGTTCATTTGCCATTTATTATTTTATTCTTTCCTTCCTCTCTCTCTCATTTAATCTTTCGGCTGCCATCTCTCTCTTCTCTTTCTTCTTCTGCTTCTTTTGCTGCTTCTTCTTTAGATCGGTGATGGTGATGGCTACCGTCTCTCTCTCTTCTCTTTCTTCTTCTTCTTTTGCTGCTTCTTTTTCTTCTTCAGATTAGTGACGGTGATGGTTTGTGTGTGATTTTGCTTTGATGTGCTGGTCTGGTTTTGATGATTTTTCGTAATATTGCTGTGAAAGTTTGTAAGACTATTATTTTTTGTAATATTGCTGTGAAAGTTTGTAAATTTGTTGGTTTTTTTTTACTGAAGTTGTTGGGTTTCTGTTGATGAAGTTGCTGTGGGGGAGAAGTAAAAAGAAAGGGGGGGGTACGTGGGTGGTGGGAAAAAAAAAAAAAAAAAGAAGTGGTACGTGGGTGGGGGGGAAAAAAAGGAAAAAACAAAAAAAAAAAAAAAAAAGAGGGAGAGGATATACAACAGAAACAGAGGGAGGAGGAAAATGAGAAAGAAAGGTATTTTGGGAGTTGTGAAAAAAAAAAAAAAAGAATTTTAGAGGAAATAATAAAAAATGAATAAAGAATGAATATTTAAATGAAATAGAATTAAGAATAGAAAATCGGATGTGAGTGTTTTGAAAAGTGGTAAGCTAAAATAGAAAAAGTAGGGTCTTAAGCCAAATTTTAACTTAAATTTTAAGCAATTTGTTGGGAATGCTCTTACAACTGAGTCTAGCAGTCACTCTAGCTTCAGCAAGTGCAACGGTAATGAGGAAAATGCTTATGGAAACGAATTAAAGCATTTGATTTGCCTTGGTTTTCTGAATGTTTCAACGAGATTGGACAAATTATTCTCAAATTTAACATCAACAGTACTATGCAAGTGACCGCATTTTGCATTTAATAAAATCACTAAAATAAACTTAAATTGAGCAAGAAAATTTTTACTCCACGTAACTCTGCTTTTATGTTGCATAAGAATAGTGAAAAGTGTGTAAATTTATTCCCCACAGAAATATTCGATATGAAGATGTTCGCGTAAGATTGTTTTCATGTTGCTTCGCAAAAGTGAAAGTGTGTATATATATTCCTGACATAAATATTCGAATAGAAGATGTTCGTGTAAGAGTGCTGTCATGGCCCTTAGATGCTTTGGTTGCTTTGTTTAGTAAACAATTAAGGAGTGTTTGTGGCTGCTCTTTTCAGCTGCTTGTTCGGTGTAATCCATGCTTGTGTGTTTCAAATTCATCAAAACTTCGAAAAGCCATAGTCCTAAATTTCTCAACCAAGTTTCAACTACTATCAAGTAACATACAAATTATATATTAGGAAATGGAGGAGTCGCAAGAGCAACAGTTTAAAGCAGTACAGAACGCAGAGAAAATGCGAAGAATGCAAAGAATCAATCTCCAACACCAAAGATACAAAAGGTTATATTCTTTCTGCGAGATCACAGGGATTTTGAGAAGTACTTTGAGCCAAGACTGGTATCTCTCCGTCCTATCCATCATCGTAATTCGTAAGCCAAAGTACCAGCTAGGAGACAAGTACAAGCTTGAATTAACTTATGAGTTCATCAAAGGTAGCGGCAAGACTAGGAGAGATGTATACAAGAAGAGTGAGGAGAACATCATGGAACTGAGGAAATGCTTTGAGGAGGAGGTTACCAAGGACTATGATGATGAGGCCTGTAAACAGAAATGTACGCAGCGGTATTTAAAACACCATTGCTTATGCATACTAACCACTCTCCGGTTGAAGCAACGATGTTATAGGACTCTTGTGGTTGCTTTACGTTATCCAAAGCTAGCCTCCACGCTGACTAGCAATCCAAACCGCAACCTTGTTCCAACTTGAATATTCCACTGCAAACTCAATGCTCGACTGTGTCGTTCTCTACTAGAGAGATACAAGCAATCTCCACAGCCTAAATGCCTCACTAACATACTGTGCACACACTCAGATAAATCTACCATCTTGCTCATATGATGGGATGTATATATATAACTCCTCACCATTAATGAGTTGATGATAGTGGAGATGAGTAACAGTCCAAAGCATTACTCCTTTGATAAATGCTTAGCTGTTACATTCTTGCAGAAATGAATTCTTGCTGAAACTAAAATCTGGAAAAGTTGGAAAGGCATGCCCACTTTGGGTGCCCCTTTACCTCCCTCATAATTTCTTACATCTCCCACTCACACATTTTGGGCATGACCCTACAACACACCTTTGAATGTGCTTTCCATTATGTTTATACTGGCAAATAGGTCGTGCAACCATCGAGCATACATGTAATAGAATTATGGGAGCACTCTACCAAATCCTTATGGAGGACCAGCATAGTGACATCCCTAAGGTATCTTGTTATGCCCCAGACTCATTCAAACACATCGAGTTAAGTATTTCTAACCCCTCTTGAGTCCAATTACTCAGAATTATACTTGACCCATCACAAGTATCGTAAGGTACTCACGGTTATATCGTTAACATAAAACTCTATAACCTGTTGACAGTGAGTACTTACTTAGTGATGTGTTACAGAATAGTCTTCCTTTTGCCCTAATGTCATTTAACTTTGGTCCGACTGCTTTCTCAGCAATATTCCTTTAGACCGTATCTTTCATGGCCATAGGCAACATGCCAAAGTAACAAACATCAAAACCTCTACTTCGTGACATAGTCAAAAGTAACCAAGGGCATAAGTAGGATCTTTAAAGAAAGATCCATGGGACTCACATTGTGAAGAAGCAGGAATTTATTCTCTCACCTCCAAATATGGTCGACTAAGCACATGTAGTATGAAATACATGCTGTGGTGGAGTTCTCTTAAGAAAGAGCATATATCTAAGCTCAATACACCATACAGATCTTAGTCTAGTCGCTACTCAAGTATCTAACTCGAGTCCTTAATTTATTTGCCACCATAGGCATCAAATTAAGTTCTCGTATCTGGCTAATCACAGGTTACATGGATCGTGGGCTATCTATTTACGGTCCTATAAATAAATTATAGACCTCATCTTAATCAAAACTAAGGCGATGCATAACTATGTTAATCATCTCTATTTTCTATATAAGCATCAAGGAAATACAATGTCTCATCTCTTCTCATTACTCAAGCGCTAGAGGCGATCACTCCTGTGAGTGAGCTGACCTAAGCCTGTTGACATACCTTTTGTACCACAGAACTAATCATATGGTATATGTGTGTGCTAACATATATGTAATATTATAAACTGAAATTGAATAACATCATATGCATTGAAATATATCCCAAAAGGAGTACAATAATGGTTTACTGAAAAACAACACAACATTACAATCTATGTAATCCTAAACTCCTAACATGAGCCTGAAAGGCGTCTCTTCCTATAGGCTTTGTTAGGTGCTTAGCTATCATATGGGTTGTAGAAATGTGTTTCAGGACCACCTCCTTATGCGTAACCATGTCACGTATGTAGTGATATCGTATATCGATATGTTTGGTTTAGCCATGATACTTGAGGTCCTTAGCATAAGCAAGCGCTACTGTGCTATCACAATGAATTGTCACAAGATCTGAAGCATCCTTGACAACCTCAAGATGCTGGAAGAACCTTCTCAGCCAAATTGCCACCTGAACAGCTGCTGAACAAGCTACGTACTCTGCTTTCATAGTAGATAAGGCTATACAGGGTTTTTTCTTGCTACTCCATGTGATGGCGCCATTATTAAGCAAGAAAGCATAACCAAATGTGGATTTGCACTCATCTAGGTCACTACCCCAATCAGCATCACTATAGCCAATCAGGCGCAAATCCGAACCCTGGTAACAGAGCATATAGTCCATTGTCCCTTTAAGATATCTCAATATCCTTTTGATTGCTTTCCAATGAGCAAGTCCGGGGTTAGATTGGAATCTGCTGACTAAACTAACAACATAACATATGTTAGGTCGAGTACACATCATAACATACATCAAGCTACCAATTGCATTGGCATAGGGAACATGAACCATCTTTTCTTGTTCATCTTGAGTCTTAGGACACATGTTCTGGCTTAAGCTCTCATTTTTTGCAATTGGAGTGTCTATGGGTTTGCAATCACTCATTTGAAAATGCTCAAGAAATTTCTTAATATAGGTTTATTGTGATAAACCTAAAATTTTCTTTGAGTGATCCCTGGAGATTTTAACTCCAAGGATATAGTTTGCTTCACCCATGTCCTTCATCTCAAAGTTAGAGGACAACCACTCTTTAGTGGTGACAATCATCTCCGCGTCATTACTAGCCAATAATATGTCATCGACGTACAATAACAAAATAATGAAACTTCCTTTGGACCTCTTTGTATAGACACAGTGATCTTCTTCGATCATCATAAACCCATTCGATAGAATGGCTCGATGGAATCTCAAGTACCACTGTCTAGACGATTGTTTCGAACCATATATGGATCGTTTGAGCTTGCACCCTTTGCGCTTTTGACCTTTGTCTACGAAGCCAACAGGTTGATCCATGTAGATTTCCTCATCTAGTTCTCCATTGAGAAAAGCTGTCTTAACGTCCATCTGGTATAATTCAAAATTCAAGTTTGCAACAATGGCCAAAATGAGGTGAACTGAGGCAAACCTTACTACTAGTGAAAAGGCTTCCTCGTAGTCAACACCCTCCTTTTGAGTCTATCCTTTTGCCACCAGTCGAGCTTTGTACCTTTCTATTGAACCATTCGCCTTACGTTTGATTTTGAGAACCCATTTGTTCCCAATTACCTTTCAGCCTGGCATTAAATCTACCAGATCCCAGACCTGGTTAGTCCTCATAGACTCCATTTCATCATCCATTTATCACTAGCAGAAGATGAGAGAGCTTCTTGTACTGTTCTAGGCCCTTCATCATCTTGTGAAGAAACCATGAAAGCTTCCCCTTCAATCTCAAAGCGACGACGAGGAACACTTCCACGTTTACTTCTATGAGGTTGAGGTTGTTGTGAATCCTCTTCTAGTGGTGCGCTCCCACTAGGTTGCAAGTCACTCCCACTGTCCCTAAGAGTTTCAGGAATTTCTTCCTGGTTCTCTACTAGTCTACTTGGAGCGCTTTCATTTGGATCCATCACTTCATAAAGTGTCAAGTCTTTATCAACCTCACCTCTACATGGGAATTCATTCTCAATGAAATCTACATCACATGATTCCACTTCAATAACATTTCCATCAGGTTGTTCACCTATCAATACATAGCCTTTGGAATGCTCAGAATATCTGATAAAGATACACTTCTTTCCTCTTGGGCCTAATTTCCCATATTTATGAGAAGTATCATGAACAAAACCTGCTGAACACCATTGTTGCAAGTTACTCAAGTTAGGTTTCTTGCCAGTCCATATTTCATAAGGTGTGGAAGGTATTGATTTGGAAGGCACTTGGTTAAGAATGTAGGCTGCAGTCAAAATTGCATCCCCTCAATAAGAAATTGGGAGATTTGCTTGCGCCATTATTAACCTAACCATTTCAAGTAGTGTTCAATTTCTCCTTTCTGCCACACCATTTTGTTGTGGCGTCCGAGGCATCATCAACTGTCTCATGATTCCCTTTTCATCACAGAGCTCTTTAAATTGCTTGGATAGATATTCACGCCCATAATCAGTTCTAAGAGCCTTGATGCTCTTGTCTAATTGATTATCTACCAAACTCACATAACGTCTAAAGCAATCCAAGGCTTCAGACTTGTGAGAGATCAAATAGACATGACTGTATTGTGTAAAATCATTGATGAATGTGATAAAGTAGGAACCTTCATGCCTTGCCCTCACATTCATTGGACCACATATATCTGAATGGATTAATTGCAATGGAAAAGATGTCCTAGTGGCTTTTCCAAACGGTTTTCTTTTTGACTTTCCTACTAGACAATATTCACAAGTTGGCAAAATGACTTTAGTGAGATTGCCTATAAGGCCTTCTCTAGCTAACCTAGCCATCCTTTCTTGCCCTATATGGCCAAGCCTTACATGCATACAACTGAACTATTAGATACATCATCTAAAGAAGTCAATAAAAAAACTGAACCATCATTATTATAATAGTCAATATTCAAAACCATAAAACCACTTCCATAATAAATTGTCCCCAAATATAGAAAAACACAATTATTCTCTAAAACAAATTGGAAACCAAGTCTCAGTAAAACAAGTAAAGAAAGTAAATTCCTTTGGATTTCAGGAGCGTATAATGCATCATGAAGTAACAGAGTGCGACCACCTCACAAGTCTAGCTTGTAGGTACCAATTCCAAGCACCTCAACACTAGCTCCGTTTCCCACTGTGATGTTTCTTCTCCTAATTGGTATCCAGCGAAATTCCACAAACTATAGTCTTGCGCTACATGGTCGGTTGCTGCAGAGTCTACAGTCCACATAGAAGTAGAATGAGCAATCATGACATGGCTAGTTACAAAAACACAGCAAGATATAGGATTAGTAGTTACCTTCTTTGGCTTAGTGCATTTACGAGCGAAGTGTCCTTTCTTTCCATAATTGTAACAAGTCAACTTGGACTTGTCCTTTTCACCGCCACGTTTCCCTCTTGTGGTGTGCTTGGTAGTTTTAGTTTTCTTAGGCGTTGGTCCAGAGGGTCTCACTTGTCCAGAAGTATAGTCTGGACTCTTGCGTTTAGGCCTAGATGCCTTACGTGAGTTTGTCTCAGCCATGTATACAGAACCATTTGGCTTGGCTACCTCCAGGCACTCAGCTTCAAGTTCTAAATGACGTGCCACATCATTAAAACTTTTGATATTTTCATTGTGTGTCATGTTTTGGCTTATAGTCTCCCAGAGCTAGGCAGTGAACGGATCACTGCTTGGACCTGCTGCTCATCTGTGAGGTTATTTCCGACTGTTTTGAGCTCACGAATCATGGTTGACATAGCCCTAAGATGCTGCTTCATAGTATGTTCAGAGCGCATCTTATACGAGTCAAACTTCATGGTTAGCCCACGAAGTCTGGTGGCTGATGTTCCTCCATATCGTACCTTAAGTGCTTTCCACAATTTTTGAGCAGTTGGATACTCCTCAAACTCACCAATGAGATCATTATGCATGCTGCTTAACATGGTAAAACGCGCGCATCGATCTTTCTTGCGCCAACTCTCGAAGGCAGCAAGATCACGGGTGTGTTGTTCAGTATCACCTTGCTCAGGTGCACTCAGTGAATGAGTTAAAGTCTCCAAGACTTCTTGCTCATTCAGGACATATTGGATCTTACGGTGCCAAATATCATAATTGTCACCATCCAATTTTTCTCCTTTGTTCAAATTAGCTACAATACCTTTTGAAGCCATTTCACTACAAAAAAAAAAAAAAAAAAAAAAAATTACATGGGGATATCACATAGGTTTAAAAAAAAAAAAAACAAATTTGCCGCATTTGATCTAAAATAAACTTAAATAATTATCATAAGTCACAAGATCGAAAATTTGCTAAGCTTCCTAATAATCTCTTGCGCCACTAGTGTTTAATTACTAAGTCTAATTTTAATCTATTTGCGCAAAAAACATGTATGTGAGGAAACTAATCTAACTCAACCATACTCCCTCTTGCATTTATCAATTCCAAGCATATTTTCACGCAATCATGCTTTGTTAAAAAATAGTTCAATAATTTGTACATATCAAGAATAAATTTCATATTAGGGCAAAACGTGCTTCAATGTCTCTTGATATCATACAAAATATTTTTCATGCATTTGAAATTAATTTAAAAATAATTAGGCATTATTTATATGAAAACAAATCACATATAACACAATATAGCCTAATTACAATAAATATAATACATGAAATTAATATGTTAACTTTTTTTATTTTTTTTAATAGCCTAACATTAATACATACATTTATGTATTTTTCTTTTTAATAAATTCAATACTTCATGAATTTAAATATGGCCCAAACATGTGTAATTCAATAAAATAATATTTATGCATGAATATTATCAATACAAAAAATATATATAACAATAAGCATTTATTTCGGATTCACACTTGCCAGAGGTGTCTAACACCTCCACCGGAAACAACCTCAGTGGCTGTCACTTTGTTTATTGAGAGTGGGGAAATATTATCCCTTTAAAATGATTTTTATCATTGTTTTATTGCCTCCATCTATCGGAGAGTGTAATTCACTCGCCACCATTAGAGTGCTGAAACATGTTCTTAACGGCTTGTACATGTTCGGAACGACGAGTGGGTTCTATTGTGGTGGTTGACGAAGAGAATGGATCTCTGTATCATCCCACACACGCTACACTCTTCGAAGCTAAGAGTGGGCCTTGCTAGAATAGTGTCATCTTCAACCTCTAGCACTCTCTCTCTCTCTCCCTCTCTCAAAAATTCTAATTTTTCACTTGTAACTTTGATTGTTCATAACTTCTTCATTTTAAATCCAAATTTAACTTGCTATATATCGATTTAAAGCTAATGAAAAGTAGTTTACATCCATATAAAATTATGTCACATATAACAAAGTTTTGATACTTTAAAAATTCATCAAAGTTTCGGCTAGATTTCATTCTTTCGCTCATATCTCACAAACCATATATTATTTGAAGCAACGATGTTACAAGACTCTTGTAATTGCTTTACATCGTCCAAAGCTAGCCTCCACGCTGACCAACAATCCAAACCGCAGCCTTGCTCTTGCTTGAATATTCCACCACAAACTCAATGCTCAACGGTGTCGTTCTCTACTAGAGAGATACAAACAATCTCTACAGCTTAAATGCCTCACTAACACACTGTGCACACACTAAGATAAGTCTACCATCTTGCTTATATGATGAGGTGTATATATATAGCTTCCCACCATTAATGAGTTGATGATAGTGGAGATGAGTAACAGCCCAAAGCATTACTCCTTTGATAAATTCTTGGTTGTTACATTTTTGCAGAAATGAATTGAAACTGAAATCTGGAGGAGATGGAAAGGCATGCCTACTTTGGGTGCCTCTTTACCTCCCTCATAATTTCTTACAAGGCCCTTGCTTGTCTGTTGTTTGTGGATGGTTGTGCCACACTACAATTCATCTATTGTGCTACTAACGACAAGTTCAAAGAGTTGGGTACAATAAACGCCAATGTAGCCTTTGGATATCAGGATTTGTTTTTGCTAGAGAACTAACTTCCCCATTGTCTCCTCAAAAGGTTGATGAGCTTGAGTGACAATAAAAAGGAGTTGGAGGAATCGATTGAAACTTTCATTGAAGTGCACGATATGGTGCCATGCATGCAAACAACAATCGAAGCTGCAACAAGCAAAAGGCAAGAGTGAAGATGGCCATCATTCAAAAGAGAAACTAGAAGAACAAAGAATATTAATGGAACAAGAGCCCATCCATCTTCTCAGCCTTCTGAGGAAAAGTCTCTTGATTAATCATAATCAACAATCGGTTGCTAAAAATGACCGAAGGAAAGTAAACAACCAAGAATCCTATCGCAACGTGCAGGAGCTTAAAGCAGCAGGTATCCATTTCAGACGTAGTAGCAATAGTTGCTTAAGTAACATATCTTTTACTAGACGATATGTTTTGCTTGGATACCTTTACCTTCCTCCCATTGTTGTTGATGACTCAACGAGCTAGGCCTAGGTTCTTGAACTTGATAGCTTATGCAATGTGTTCGGATTACAAAAATGACTTAGAGGTCACCTCTTACATATCCGTCCTTAAGGAGCTAAGGAAGGCAGGGGTACTCCACAACGTCCTTGGCAGCGATGAAGA
>BKZX01028120.1:0-11572 GCA_014362285.1 Fagus crenata
TCACACATGACCTATAATTTGTGCACTCAACTATTAGAAGTAATTTCCAAAAAAAAAAAAAACATTAGAAGTAAGTTTTAACCTGTGGATTGATTATGTTGTAATTAACATTTCTTAAATGGAAATAACCATCTGTTTGTGTCACATTTTTTATTGGTCTAGCTCCATATTGTCTATAGGATTGTATAGAAATACATAGAGAATAAAATAGGTGATATTATTCCAACTCCAAAATTAGAGTGTGCTAAGTGACATTATGGTGATTAATTGATTTTTGCGTGTTGAAGATAATGATCAAAGACAGTTAGAACAGAAATGTGATAAGGATAAACTCAAATCATGCTGAAGAGTTGTGATAAGGATTCAGATAAATACTTAGCCTAAGTAATCACACATTCAAATACTCAAATGTTTGTTAGATATTATACTTACCTTGTAACTCTTCTTGTAATCAAAGTCTATAAATACAATTCACCTTAACCTGATTAAGGTAAGGCATTACAATATTAATTCCAGTATTTACCAGACTTTACATGGTATCAGAGCTGTAAAGTGACAAACGTCCAAATAGCCTTTTTTTTTTTTTTTCCCTCTCAAGCCTTTTATCAAACACTTCCGCTGCAATGGCCTTTTATCCTAGTATGATATCAATGGATGCAGAATTTTGGAAGTATGAATGGAGAAAGCAAGGGGCGTGTTCTGTGAAGTTGTTAAATGATTTCCAGTATTTTTACTGGATTTCATGGAAATCTAAAACATGTAATTCTCCTGATTGAATATAAAATAAGTTGCACGTATCTATTGACTATATTTTGATTTGTAGAAATGCAGAAAAATTCATTAAGCCAGCCAGACTAGGAAATACAACCATCGTTAGCAAGAGCAAATTAAGACCCCATTGACTATATTTTAATTTGAGTTTTGCACAATTTCAACTTTCTCATACTTTTTGCATTGCTGGTTTGGGTTTGGGTACTACATTTGTTTATTATGTACAAAGTATTTACTTGTAAAGGGCTTTAATTAAAAGTAATTTTTTAGGCCATTATTTTGGAGTGGAAATAGAAATTTTTAACAAACAGAGTTTAAGTGTGTGTGAGGTATCGAACCCACATCCTCAAAGAGAGAGGAGAACACCACTGAGCTACTAGCTACTGCACAGTGGATGGCTTTAAGTAAGAGTATTAACATGTTCAAATTTATGAACAATGATGACCACAATTTGTAGACATTAATATCCACCTAACATATATTTTAGGACTTTAATTAATGGTGCAATAACTTGAGGCTGATTACATATATAAACTCACAAATTACATGGGTTTGTGCATCCAAAATGTCTGTGTTCCAATAAAAAAAAAAAAAAAAAAAAAAAATTTCTTCTCAACAAAAAAAAAAAAAAAAAAGAGTAACTTTGATAATTTTCCCATCAAATTTTGCTTTAAACAGAAAATCAGAACCGTACATCATTGCAGTTTTTATTCTTTCACATTCAAATTCACTATATTCATTAAATGTTACTTTTTCTGCTTCAATTTTTTGGCCATCATAACATTCTATAACATGGGTGAGACTTGTTCTCAACTTGTGTATTCTCTCTCTCCCAAATTCAATTGCTTTCCGAAGCAGGTAGGATATATATCTATTTTTTCCGTTTTCCTTTCCTTCACGTTACACCCAAGAGCCAAGACTCTCTCTCTTGGTCCCCACTCTTCTTCTTCTCTCTCTCTTCATCGTTCTCCCTAAATTTGACTATCAGATTGAAGCCGAAGATAGAGGAGTGACGAAATAGCTGAAGGGAAGAAAAAAAAAACAAAAAGCAAAATCAAAACAGTGGAAAAGTCCAAGTTATCGAAGAAAAGTACTAGTATGGTTACCAACTAGTCATGAACCCTATTCATTTGGTATGATTCGGCTATTGACTGTTGGATGCATGATTAACAACGGGTCTGCTGGTTATATGGCCTGAATCTAACGGGCAATTCTAGTTTAGCAGTTGTCTTAACGTCACACATCAACAAAAATAAAAAATAAAGTTTAACAATTGCCGTGCAAATGTAGGTGTCTTATAGTATTAATAATTAAAAATCTTTTTATTAATTGGTTACTAGACAATATTAGAAACTTTAAAACATCTTTAGCCATTTCTAGAAAAAATTATGTTACCACGGCTATAAGGATATCACAAATGTGATGTTAAATGGTAAAAATATATATATATATATATATATATTTATGAGTTTTAGATATTAGGTTTAAAATGAAAATTAGGGTTTTTTTTTTTTTTACAATCCTGTAAGGGTTTAACATTTGATGATATAATATGTAATAGGGACATCTAATTAGGGTTTGGTCACACCAACTGAGTGATAACATCATAAATTTGGGATTTAAAAAATAATTAAAATTGTTAAAATTGGGACTTGGACCATAGTTGTGGTTTGTAATGTTCTTAATAGTTTTTTCAGTTTATGCCAAATTGAAGGTGCACTTATCAATTAAAATACATAATTATTGGTTTGAACATGGCTTAAATAGGCTATTAGTCCCTAATGATTACATAGATTACATGTTTAGTCTCTAATATTTGAAACGCACACAATTGATCCTTAACATTTCAAAAACGTGTACTATTAGTTATAAGAATCAATAACACTCATTTTTTAAACTTTAGGGACAAAAATTAATTACAAATTTTCATTCTTTTTCAACCAAACCTTTGGAACACCTATTGGTCCCTAAATTGCATCATTTAGGGAGTACTAGCACTCAAAACTTCTTGAATAAATTACGCTCACTTTTTGACACTTTGGAATTAAAAATTACTGTAAATAGTATACGATTTTGTAACGTTAGAACCAATTACAAACATTTCAAATATTAGAAACTAAACATACAATTGGTGTAAACATTATGAAGCAATAGTATATTTAACTGACCCTTTGAACATCTAATTAGGTGAGGTGATCAAGGGTTAGGATTAATTCATTCAAAACAAAATTATCTTAGATTTAACATATTAGTCGATACTACTACCATCACGAAAATGGCTAAGGAAGTCTTATTCTTTCTATATATCATTAACAATAATCAGTCAATAATTAATTTTTGTAAAAATATAAAATTTGATAAAATAAAAGAGGAGATCATTATATTGAAAGAAGCAAATAGTTTAAAGTCGGAAAATAATTACAGACCAGAAAAGCAAAATGTAAAACAAAAAATGGGTTTTGCGGGAGAAATTGTAACTCCCTGTATTAAAGCTTCCAGCACTGAAGCTTTCTCTCCAGTTCTTCTCTGGTTTAAATGAAATTCTGAAGATTCAAGATTCAAGACATGTTAAACACACCGTTTAACTAATAAGAAGAAGAACTGAAGTCAAGAGCAAACGCACCGTTTCATTAAAGACCATCAACAAACGCAGCTTTTTATTCTTGTAGTTAGTTAATTTTATTTCACACATGTAAATAGTTGATTGGCTTCTTCCTTTAATAGTGCAGTTAGTTACATTACAGAAAACAGACTGGTAGCTTCTATTAGTGCTCCTCTGTTCTTGCTTAGTATATAGTATATATATGTAATTTTTGTAAAATAAAAGAGGTACCAAGAGAAATGAAGAGGAGAAACTCTTTTGTGAACTTTCTTATTAGGTGGTCATCTACACCAGAAAGAAATTTCTAGAATTCTCTATCTCACTGATCTCTCTGCTTCTTCTCTATATCTTCAGATGAAGCATTACACTTCTATTTGTATACACTTTGAAGTATGATTATCATGATTCATACTTTAACCATGATTCTCACTTAAGCCATGACTTACACATTTAGCACATTGTTTACACATTATTCATGACTCACACATTAGTCAATATTGGCAACATGACTCACACATTAGTCAATATTGACAACATCAATAATTCACAGCACTCCCCCTTGGATGACCACTCATAAAGAATATGTCTCATTAAAACCTTGCCAAAGAAAAACCTAGTGGGATAAAAACCAGTGGCGAAGGAAAAAGAATACAATATTCTTGTGAACCTTTAAGTGTCTTTGGATTGCCTCATTAAAACCTTGCAAAGGAAAACCCAATGGGAAAAAACCTTAGCAAAGGAAAAATAGTACAATCAGGACATATTCTTCAGAATATTTACTCCCCCTCATGAGTATGTAGATCTTTAAGTCTACGCATGCCAATGTTGTACACGATCTTTTTTAATGTTGCAGTCGGTAACGACTTAGTGAATAGGTCAACCAAATTGTCAGTTGAACGTATCTGCTTGACATCAATATCACCACTCTTCTGGAACTCATGTATATAAAAGAATTTTGGTGAAATGTGTTTAGTTCTATCACCTTTGATATATCCTCCTCTAATTTGAGTGATACAAGCATCATTGTCTTCATATAATATTGTTGGATTTCCTTTGATTGAAGACAATCCACATTTTTCTTGAATATGTTGAATTACCGATCTTAGCTAGACACATTCACGACTCGCTTCATGAATTGCGATGATCTTTGAATGATTTGAGGAAGTAGCTGATATTGTTTGCTTGACAGATCTCCATGAAATAGCAGTATTGCCATAAGTGAACAAATACCCTGTTTGTGATCGGCCTTTGTACAGATCTAAAAGAGAACCTGCATTTGCGTATCCAACTAACTGTGGATTTGAGCAGTGTAGATAAAATAATCCCATGTCAATTGTTCCACGAAGATAACGCAATACATGCTTGACACCATTCCAATGTCTTCAAGTTGGTGGAGAACTATATCTTGCTAGTAAGTTGACAGGAAATGCAATGTCAAGCCGTGTGCAATTTGTAAGATACATTAGATCACCAATTGCACTAAGATATGGTACTTCAGGACTAAGAGTTTCTTCATCATCTTCTTTAGGATGAAAGGAATCCTTTTTGACATCAAGTGACCTAACAACCATTGGAGAGCTCAAAGGATGAGCTTTATCCAAGTGAAAGTGCTTCAGGACTTTCTCTGTGTAGGTTGACTAATGAATAAGAATTTCATTCGAAATATGTTCAATTTGTAGGCCTAAACAAAATTTTGTTTTGCCAAATAATTGGTGGTTTTTATGAGTTCTTCTGGAGTACCCATAAGGTTCAAATCATCAACATATACCGCCACAATAGCAAATCTGGATTCTGATTTTTTAATAAAAACGCATGGACAAATTGGATCGTTCTTAAATCCTTCTTTTATTAGATATTTGCTAATTGTACCACATGCATCCAGATTGCTTTATCTCATATAAAAATCTTTGTAGCTTGATAGAATACATGCTTCTATATTTTGAATTGTATGCTTCAGGCATTTTATATCCTTCAGGGAATTTCATGTATATATCATTATCTAATGATCCATATAGATATGCTGTAACCACATCCATTAAGCGCATATCCAAATTTTCTGTAATTACCAAGCTAATTAGAAATCTAAATGTAATTGCATCCATAACAAGAGCATATATTTCTTCATAATCTATACCAAGTCTCTGCAAGAAACCTTGTGCCACTAGTCGCGCTTTGTACCTTGTAATTTCATTTTTCTCATTACATTTGCGTACAAGTACCCATTTGTATCTAACAGGCATTACACCTTCAGGTGTTTGGACTACAAGTTCAAATACTTCACGTTTCACTAGTGAGTTTAGCTCTGTTTGAATTGCTTCTTTCCACATTGGCCAATCATTTCTACATCGACATTCTTCAACTGTTTGTGGTTCAATTTCATTATTATTACTTCTAATAATGTCAATAGCAACTTTAAATGAAAATATGTTGTCGACAATAATTTTATTTATATCCAATATTTCTCATGTACTTACATAATGTATCGAGATCTCATTGTTTTCATGTATCTGTTCCTTTTCAGGTAATAACTCTTCAGGAGGCCCTCTTCAGGAGGTCTATTTTCAGGAGAATTTTGTGCATAGGTTTTAGATAGATCAACTATTTCATTTGCATGTTTAATGGGTATAGCCTCTTCAAGGGTTGCGACTTGATTTTCTAGTGTTTTCCTCTTCCAGGTAATCTTATCCTTAGCATCGACAGGTCTTCCACGCTTCAGGCGTGCTTTAGATTCATTAGCTGTTACATTAATCAACTTTCCTTCAGGGACTTCAATCTGAGCTGGAATATTAGCAATTGGAATATGAGATTTTATTATTTTCTTACTTTTAGTGAATACATCCGGTAATTGGTTTGCAATACCTTGCAAATGAATAATCCTCTAAACTTCCAGTTCACATTGATTTGTACGAGAATCAAAATTAGATAACGTCGAAACATTCCAGTTAATCTCTCATCGTGCTTCTGGCAACGACTTTTCTCCTCCTAATGGTGGGAAGACTGTTTCATTGAAGTGACAATCTTCAAAACGTGCTTTAAAAATATCACCAATTAGAGGTTTAAGATATCTAATGATGGATGGAGAATCAAAACCACCATAAATTCCAAGTCTACATTGAGGACCCATTTTAGTGCGTTGTGGGGGTGCAATAGAATCATATACAACACAACCAAAAATGCGGAAATGAGAAATATTTGGTTGTTGACCAAGGACAAGTTGCAATGGTGAGTACTTATGGTAAGCAGTTGGCCTGATGCGAACTAATGATGCAGTATGTAATATAGTACATCCCGAAGCAGAAACAGGTAGTTTTGTTTTCATAAGTAAGGGGCGAGCAATCGTTTGAAGTCTTTTAATAAAAAACTCAGCTAAACCATTTTGAGTATGAGTATAAGCAACAGGATGTTCTACATCGATCTCGATTGACATGCAATAATCATCAAATGCTTTAGATGAAAATTCACTTGCATTATCTAAACTAATTTTCTTAATTGGATAATCAGGAAATTGTGCTCGCAACCTAATTATTTGAGCAAGGAGTCTAGCAAATGCAACATTTCGAGTAGAAAGTAGGCAAACATATGACCATCTTGTTGATGAATCTATTAATACCATAAAATACCTAAATGGTCCAGATGGTGAGTGTATAGGTCCACAAATGTCCCCTTGGACCCTCTCTAAGAAAAATGGAGATTCAATAGAAATCTTTAAAGGAGATGGCTTGATAATTAGTTTACCCTGAGAACAAACACTACATGGATAGTTACTTGGTAAAAGAATCTTCTGGTTCTTTAAAGGATGCCCATGAGAGTTCTCAATAATTCAACATATTATTACAGATCCCAGATGTCCAAGGCGATCATGCCAAAGTGTAAATATAATTGGGTTAGAGCACTTCTTGTGCACTATAACATTTGCTTCAATTGTTCTCATGGTAGTATAATATAACCCAGAGGAGAAAATAGACATTTTTTCTAATATGAGCTTCTGGTCTGAAATCATTGAAGTAATATAGAGATATTCTTCACTGCCTTCATTATTGGTTTTGATATGATAACCATTACCACGTATATCCTTAAAGTTAAGTAAATTTCTTCTAGATTTAGAAGAATACAAGGGATCATCAATACGAATTTTTGTTCCCTTTGGTAACATAATATTTGCTCTTCCAAAGCCTCTAATTAGGTTCGATGAACTTGATATGGTATTGATTTTAACTTTGCTTAAGGTTAATTGTTGAAAATATTTCATATCTTTAAGGATTGTGTGTGTTGTTGCACTATCTACTAGACAAAAATCTTCACCCATCTTATCAAAAAAATATACTTATAAGTTATAATTAGCCCCTCATATGATAATTCCTAACTACGCCCTGCTTGTATTCTATGTCTGTCAAATGGGGATTGTTTTTGGTTTTGCAATTGAGGGGTGGTTGTTTTGTTTGGACGCGTGAGACTGAGAGAATAGTCAGTCGAGCACATGTGAAGAGTTTTAACACGCAAGGCCCCAGCAATGTTAACACTTTTCTCTACTAGTGTTTCTTGACTAGTAGAGAAAAAAAAAGTAAAAGAAAGTAAAAGACATACCACATTCCAAACCACTTTGCTTAACTTATCTGAAAGATGCTTCTACTTTGACAAAAGCAAAACAGTTAGAGCAGCTCCAACACTGCTATGTATATCCATATCTGAAAAGCCAAAACCCAAAAATGAGCTCCAACAGACTCTTCAGCTCGTTCTTCACATCCTTAAATTGCTACAGTGAATATTCATTTCTGAATAGTCACTGTTCATCCTTCAGCCAATATTTTAATTTATTTTGACCGGTATATAACGTTTTTTTTTCTTCCTTTTCTCTCATTTTCCCGAAATTTTTCTCTCTCCTCACCTTTTTCTCCCTTCTCTTCTCCGTTCTCTCCCTCTGTTCTCCGGTTCTCTCCCTCTGTTCTCCGTAGCTCTCGTCACTGTCTCGGGGTTGGGATTTTCTCACTGTCTCGGGGTTGGGTTGACGGTGGGGTTGCCATGGGTCTCGGGTTGGGATTTTCTGGTGGCTTTTGGGTTGACGGTGGGTGGAGCCGTGAGTCTTAGGTTGACGGTGGCTTTTGGCTTGAGTTTTGGTCTCGGCGTGGTGGTGGAGCCGTGGGTCTTGGGTTTGGCATGGGTCTTCATCCCGTGGGTCACCGGTGGAGCCTTGGGTCCTCGGTTTGGCGTGGGTCTTCATCCCGTGGGTCACCGGTGGAGCCATGGGTTTGAGGTGGGTCTTCATCCCGTGGGTTTGAGGTGGGTCTTCATCCCGTGGGTCACCGGTGGAGCCGTGGGTTTGAGGTGGGTCTTGAGTTTTGGGGTTGCCGTGGGTTTGGGGTTGCCGTGGGGTCTTGGGAGAGCACAGCGAAGAAGAAGAAGAAAAAAAAAATGAGGAGAGAGAAAAAAAAAGTTAAAATAAAATAATAAAAATGAAGATAAAATAGAGAATAGTGCTGGAGTGAAGTTGTAAAAATGACTATCCACATGTGAAGAATTGTCCACATATGGAGATAAAATGAATAGCAGTGCTGGAAATGCTCTTTGTAGCTAACCGAAGTGGCAAATTGGAGAATTCACATCCTTGCGTGACAATGACCAACTTGACCACAAAACCGGGGTTGGTTCAACCGCCAGTTTCCACTCAACCTTGGGAAAAATGATCTCCTGTTTCGGATGTATACTATGGATCCCACCTGTTGTAAAGGGCATTGTATACATCCGAAACAGAAGATACCCCTCCCTAGTCTTGGGGCGCAAGCTGAAACAAATTATTAATACTGCTTTAGTCTTGGGGCGCAAGCTGAAACAAATTATTAATCCTGCTTTAGTCTTGGGGCGCAAGCTGAAACAAATTATTAATACTGCTTTTGCCTTTTTGTGGTTTCACTTATTAAGATATTCCCAAAACACTGACTTACCTCTTCCAAATGGCCCCTGGGGATCCACATGGTATCTTCGTGGAAAGCTGAGAAGCTTTTTGGGTTTGGTTTCCATAGGCCATATAGGGGGAAATATTCCTCAAATCCACGCCCCCCAAAAATGAAACCAATCATTTTGTTTCTCTTCTTCTTCCCTGCTACTCTCTTGGCGTATAACTTTGACTACTACCAGCTAGTTCTACAATGGCCACGAACGTATTGTTGGGATAAAAATAATTGTATAGATTATCCACAAAACTTCACAATACACGGTCTTTGGCCGACTTGCTTTACAGGGTGTTCACCAAGGTCTTGCTATGGGTCTCAGAATGGGCCTCCTTGGGTTGACCCTGGGAAACCGTACACCCTCAACCTTAGCTGGGTAAGTGGCTAAGTGCTCCATCTTCTTCTTCTTCTTTTTTTCTTTTTTCATTTTTGAATAGTATGATTTAGTTTTAGTTTCGCAGATCTCATCGGAAACGTTCCAGACGTTGGAAGAAGAATGGCCCGATTTGCTTGGAAACGATGAAAGTTTTTGGGGGCGACAATGGTATATGCATGGGACTTGTTCTGGGAATAGCGTAGAAGATTATTTCAATAATGCGTTGATACTCAAGAGAGGAGTGGATCTGTTAAGCTTTCTCGAAAAAGGGGGAATTATGCCAGGGGATTCCTCCTACCAGCTGGTCACTACAATCAAGCAAGCTATTAAGAAAGAAACCGGATATGAACCACACCTGTGGTGCAAACCCGAGGGGCCAAATCAGTTGCTTCTGGAGGTTAGTATCTGCTTTGATTCTTCTCATCTGAAGATCATGAGCTGTCCAAAGGCGCTGCAGCGGCTAAAATCTGCATGTAGCAGTAACCTTATGACGTCTTTTCCCAAGAAGATGGATACGGTTAATGATACCGAGCACATGGATACGGGTACTGATACCGATACGGAATGGGAGGATGACATTTCTTGTATGCAACCGGAACAGGGTGCCAAATCAGATTCACCGGAACCGGCACCGGAACCGAATGACAAATCAGATTCCAAATCAGTTCATGCGAGGTTCTCATACTTCTTTTCCGGTTTCATATTTCCCATATTGTCTATCAGGCTATTATTTTATTAGATTATTATTCTAATGAAGAGCAAAAGGAAAATATTTCCCATATAAATAATAGTGATCATTGGAACAAGCTAAAGCACGCGAAGATAGATTTGGTGCCTTTCAAAGTACGACATTTGCATTCCAAACTCTGGATTCAGTGAATGTTAGATGCCTAAAAGGCTGACAGCTAATAAGATAATCATTAACAGTAGGTACAGTTCTTGGAAAAGAGGTTTTACCTAGAAAATTTGAAAATTTCATTCAGTCTTGTATTGACTTTCTCACTGTTCCTTAACAAACCCCATTTGGCATCTCACATAAGTGTTAGGTGAAAAAGAACATAAAGAATTCAAAACTTCCGCTAATCAAGTGATAAACACCTAATGAGAATACATTAGTTTTATATTTTTTCTATTGGGCAAAACTTACATACAGTAAGTTAGCTACAGTTGGTCCTGTTTCCTGCATAAAATTAGGACACGTGTCTAATTAACTTTCTCAGCAAACGGCGTTACTTTTTTGCCTTCTCTCTCTCAGCTCAGCTACTTCCTCTCTCTCTCTCATCTCAGCTGCTCTCTCTCTCCCATCAGGCCGCCATTGCTGAGTTGAACACCACCATCAAACACCACTCCACAAAGAAACCTCCTCCAATCACACACTGAAACAAACTCAAACACCATAAACCCATAATATCAGAATCACATACTCCATCAAAAACTTAAACCCCCTTTCCCCTTGTAAAACAGTGGCTTCCTCCAAAAAATCCACAACAAAAGATGAAAGAATCGAACAACAACAATGGGTTGTACGGAGGAAGCCATTGTTTTTCAAGGGGAAAAAATCAAACAACAACAACCCAGTACCTAAATACACAACCCAACAACAACATCAGCAACAAAGCACGCAGATCCGACTAAAATCGGAGCCAGAAATGGGTAAAAAAAAACAGAGATTGTTTAGGCGTGGTCATCGGTGATCTCATCTCCGATGACGAGCGCTCCGTTGCCGCCGGCTCCTGGTCCATCAAGAGCGAGTACGGCAGTACTCTCGACGACGACCAGCGCCAGACCGACACCGCCGACACTAATCTCAGCCGCCAACTACCCCGCCCCTTCTCTCTCTCTCTCTCTCTCTCTCTCTCTCTCTCTCTCTCTCTCTCT
>BKZX01028120.1:11582-33099 GCA_014362285.1 Fagus crenata
TCTCTCTCTCTCTCTCTCTCTCTCTCTCTCTCTCTCTCTCTCTCTCTATATATATATATATATATAACTCTCTGTTTGAGTTTTGGGTGTGTGATTGGAGGAGGTTTCTTTGTGGAGTAGTGTTTGATGGTGGTGTTCAGTTCGGCAATGGCGGCCTGATGGGAGAGAGAGAGCAGCTGAGATGAGATAGAGAGGAAGTAGCTGAGCTGAGAGAGAGAGCAGGCAAAAAAGTAACGCCGTTTGCTGATAGAGTTAATTAGACACGTGTCCTAATTTTATGCAGGGAACAGGACCAACTGCAGCTAACTTACTGTATGTAAGTTTTGCCCTTTTCTATTTTATGTTTTTCTACATAATGCACTTCTAAGCCTACGAATCAGTTTCATATTTCCCATAAAAGGGAAATAAAATATTTTTTGAAAACGCGTTTTCGGTAACCTACTCCCAAACTTGAGGGTTGCAAGATCCAATTGCTTCTTGACACTTCACACGTGGTGCACATGGGATCTACATGAATGCCTTTTGTCTTGTTTTAGTTAAATTGTATAATATTATTTTCTTTATCCTCTTTTCTTTTTTGTTTATAATAATTAAGAAAAATTATATTTTAAACCATATATATTAGGGGTGTAACAAATTAAATACTATAGTTTCAAAAGTAATAAATTAAAATCCGAAATTTCAAAAAATAACAAATTAAACCTTAAAATTTGAAAAAGTAACCACTTAAATTAAGTTTTTGGACAGATGGCTATGATAATTATCCCACCATCTTTGAGTTGACCAGTAAATCCTTCAATTAAGTTTTGAGCTACAGCATGGTCACGGCTTATTGTTGTTGAAGCGTGTACCAAATTTGACATGTAACATTCCATCTATGTTCCACACGTAGGAAGGAATTGGCCTAAGGATATAAATTTCTTATTTTGGAGGCAGAGGTTTTGTTTTGTAAATTTTGATGATATCAAAATCTAAGAAGATGTTTTTAAAATTCCTTTATTTCTTCATCAATATCATCTGTATCTTTTGTTATTTGGTAATAATTTGATAAACAGTAATGGTAATATTCGCAAACAGGAAAAGTTGTCAATAATATTAATACTGCCAAAAGAGCGTGATTAATTGAGGTTGATCCATCTTTCATGTGATAAGAAATTCAAGATTCTCTTGCTTTTGCACCAAAAGTAAATCTGATATGAAATGATCTTGATGTGAAATATTTCTCATGTTTGACCGGGGAAATAATATCAGGAGACACCTAAATGTACATTCATTTGATAGGTTATAATTAATTGAAAAAAAGAAAAAGGTAGTATTAGCAGTGGAATCTAGTAATGTTTAATCATTCACAACCAACCACATTAATCAATTGTGAAAATAGGTGTGCATTTGAGCATGCCCGTAAGCAAGTTGATAATTCTATTGATATTTTCTTCATAAAACTGGAGTATAGTTTTCATGAGGATCCGGTGCTCTTAGAAATAATTTGGGATGAGAGAATCATTATGATCTTCATCTTCATCTTCATCTGATAGTTGGGCTGCTACTTCTACTAATTGCATATATTCTCTTCGACTGAACTTATGCGAACTTGGCTTGGTTTAAAATTTGGTGGAGTAAAAGTTCGATTACGATTTTTGGGAACGCATACTGTTTCAACTTGATGAATGATATGATCGTAATTGAAATCTTTCCACCATTTGACAACGGTTTTTCACTTTCTAACAACAAATTGGATAGCTGATTTTTGAGAAATATCATAATCCCAAGTTCCCAACTTTGAAAAAATTTCAATGCTTGCCAAAAGAGGGGAAGGAAGAATAACTAATTTGGTTCCAAATGGAAACCACCACTTATCAAACCATAAGGGAAGTTAAAAATGATTACTTCAATTTGACCAAAGGAAACTGGATTCTTATCAAAATGGAAAAACTATGAGTGTTTGAAAAATTTTTGGTACGACATTTCAATAATTAAATTTTTGAGGTCAAACTGGTCTTAAAAAATTTGCTGAAGGGTTTTCACCCCCATTGAAATAGAATGAACCTTATGATGGTACAACTGGGATGAGATAATTTTGAAGGATCACGTGGGTTTTGAATATGAGTTAAAACAATGGAATCAATATCCAAAAGTATGAACTTATTATCATCTTCTTTGGCTAGTAGAAGCGACTATTTTTTAAAAGTTTGGTCTTTGGAAGATTTTGGTTTTTTAGGTCTTAAATTTATACTTTTTTTTTTAGAGCAACTTCGTTTATTACATTAAATATATCTTCAAAAGTAAGATCATTGTAAGAAATTGTACCATTATATATTCATCTCATTTTTCCTAAAATCACTTCAGCAAAAGGATTGGGTAATCCAGAAATAAATTTTTCTTTCCAAAATGGTTTATCATAACTTGTCCTTAACAAAACTTGTGATAAGAATTTTTTTATACCTTTCAAAATCTAAAATATTTGGGCATTTCAAATTCATCAACACTATACTTGATCTTTCCTAGAATAGTGAAAAGTCTCCAACAAATTGCTTTGTAATCTCAAAAATATTTAAAGTCAAAACATGTTGGGGGGGGCGGGCAACAATGTCTTTCTGACCATATGGATGGTTTTTGATATGCCTTGTAGAGTGTGGCTGGAATGCCATAAAAGCCTTTCTTCCCTCACTAGAAGCCAATCAATTAGTATGTTATGGTGTTCCTCTTTTTTTTTTTTTTTGGCTAAACATGTTATGGTGTTCCTCTTGTTTAAGATAATTGTCTCACCATCCTTTGAGTTGACCAGTAAATCCTGCTATTAACTTTTGAGTTCATTTGTTGAAGTGTGTTCCGAATTTGGCATGGTAACATCTCATCTATATTCCACAGCATAGAAAGGAATTGGCCTAGGGTACCAATTTCTTGATTTTGGAGGTCAAGGTTTATTACTTCATCGTCGTCTGTATCTTTTGTAAATTCGGTAATATTATTTCAAGTTGATGGATTTGATAATTCTAATTCTTCTAATTTTTGGATAATTAAGTCTTCTATCCTTGATTTGAAAATTTTGATTTAATGTTTTAAAGGGATTTCATGAGGTCTAAAAGACATGGATCCAAACAAATATAATATTTAATAAATATCAATTAAAAAAAAAAAAAAAAAAAACTATTTGTTCTAGTCTAGTAATAACAAAACAAGCATGCTAATGGAAAATATGAGAGTTTAAAATCGATATGAAGATACTTACAAAATGATTGTCTTCAAATATCAGGTGGATGCTTGAAGTGGAAAATGGAAAATATTCTCTTAAAAAGTTGACGGGGAATTTCAGGTAGGTGAGAATTATTCAAAACACTTGGCTTAGCTGGAATGCCTATGCCAGCTTTCTTTGTAGGAGGCTACCTTTATAGAAGTTTTGGAAAACTGAGACCCTTGGATTAACAAAAATAAAAAACTAAGACTCCGTTTGTTTCGACGTAAAACATTCTCCACCGTAAAATGTTTGTAAATGAAAATGATTTTCAGGAAAATATTTGTTTTTTCGGTGTTTGTTTGCATTCTGGAAAATGCTCCGGAAAATATTTTACGGTGTTTGGTGCGACGTAAAATGAAATTTTTTTTTTTTTTTTTAAACCTAAAATAAAAAGGTATTTATTTTAGAAGTGTAAACACTCATCCATCACAACATTGTAAAACTTAATACAAATTTTTTCATATGATAAATAAACATAATAAATAAAAACAACAAACAATCGACACTATCCAAAATAATAGTTCATAACCATTCCCATAACATATACAACAATAATACTACTTATCCAATTTTTAATACATAATCAAAATACTAAACATAATTCATAAATACATAACCATTATTTCATAATATTACATATTTTTGGAGAAATAATTCTCCAACCAAAGCTTTCTTAGTTTAGGAGCCTTAGCCATGAAAGCTCTGCCAACCTTCTCTTCCTGAATCATATAATCAAAAGCTGAAGCAAGCATCTCTTCAGCAAAATCTTCAGTTGTCATCACTGTTTCATAAAGCTCATTTGCATCAAACAAGAACTAAGAAGCATAGGGTGCAGCAAGATTCTCATGACTGCATAGCAAATATACACAACAGTTGAGACAAATATGTTAATGCTACTGCACTCCTAACAAAAGCCATAGAGCAATAAATCACCTAAAGCAGTTCAATATCCTAACGATAAAATCATCACATCTGTACAATGATTACATGTATTACATACAGAAATCTAGTAAGCTTTTAATGACTAAAAGATACACAAAATGATACATAATCTAGAACACTCAGTTTACAAAAACAAATTTCAATAATAAGTTTTCCAATATCACAGCAGGTATAATCTTTTATCCACAAAAACTCATACTTAGCAAAAAGAAAAAAAACAATTCCCAAATATTAAAAAAAAAAAAAGAAAAAAAAAAGGATCGGATCAGATCAGATCCTGATCAGATGTTGATCTGATCAGATCAGATCTGATCCGATCCTGATCAGATCAGATCAAGATCAGATCAGGATCTGATCCGATCCAATCCGTTAGAGGTAAAGGCCGGAGGGTTCGGGGTTTACCGTTGGAGAAGCAGTCGGTGGGTGAGACGGAGCGACGGTGCGACGGAGGGACGGTCGTCCGCTGCGATCGGTGTCGGGCTGGCTCGGGCTGGCTAGCACGATTTGGGTGAGAGAGAAAGTGAGCAGAGAAGAGGCGTGGCTGGGGGTGACCGGCTGGGGGTGGCTGGGGGTGGCTCGGGGTGGTGAAGAGAGCAGACAGTTGAGAGAGAAAGAGAGCAGAAACTGAAATGAGAGGAGTGAGTTCGGGGAGAGAGGCACGCGTTATTTTGGAAAATGGTTTACGGAAAAATTTTCCGTAAACCGTTTTCCGTATTTTACAAAGCCATTTTACGGTCAACAGAAAAAAATTTCCGTTGACTTCTCATTTTACCGCGTTCCAAACATCCAGCCTGACTGAAAACGTTTTCCGTAAAACGTTTTCCTTCGATTCAAACGGAGCCTAAGAGAAATTATTGTATTATGACCGGAGGTTGTCCTTCCTTCTCTCACAGAATGCGGTCCACACACGGGCCCGCATGCTGTGTGAGGAGAGAGGACAAATTGACCGAAACTTCACAGCCACTGCCTTTTTTGTTGTGTTGTGGATCCATGTAAGTTGTGTCTCTACTCTCTGAGTTATTATTTTGTATGTATGATGTATATGTTTACTCGCTCACAAGCAAGTGGGATCCACATCATCAGACACATAAAATCCTTTTTCCTACTCTCTAAGAAGGTTGTTCAATTAATTGAGTTAGATGATTAAAATTTTTTATTTTCTACTTTTCCTTTTTGCTTTTTGCTTTTGTCGTTCTTTATGCTTTGCTTATTGTTGGCAAAGAATCTTGAATTATTATTGGGTAAATTACATTGACACTTCTTTCTTTTGAGGAAACTAGACTCGTTACACCCTAATTTAAAAAAATAACACCCCGTTCTCAAATTTGCAAAATAATTAATACTCAGCCCCCTTTTCCCCAATTTTTAAAAGAATATTATCCAATTAAACTTAAAATAATTAGAATATAATTTTTCTTTTTAACTTTAGTTAGTTAGGCATTGGTTAAAAAAAATTAATAAAAAATAAACAAAAAAATGAAAAAGGGGGCGGGGTGTTAATTATTTTGCAAATTTAGGAGCAAAGTGTCATTTCCCCAAACTAAGGTGTAACAAGTCTAATTTCCCCAAAAGAAAGGGGTGTTAGTGTAATTTACCCATTATTGTTACATTATGTTTGCTTTTGAAGATGAAAAGGTGGGGAAGCAAAATATATATAGAGATGATAGAAGAGTAGGAATTTTAAAAAATAATAATAAAATAAAATTCCTTCAAGTGTATTTGGTAAAAGTATGGAAAAAAATAGAAAATAGAAAAGAATTAAAAATGTGTTTTGGTTGAAAAAGAGAGAAAGAAAGAAAGTGTAATCATATATCTAAAATCTAAAATCTATATCGACCCAAAGAATTTTGATTTTGTTATGAAAGATGGGTTTGAATGATTGGTTTGAACGGTTGTTTTGAATGGTAGTTCGAATAATATTAGCTTGAATCTATATGTGTAACCATTCTATTGTAAAACGATAATAAGGAATTCTAGATATTCTTCTCTGGTGTGGATGACCACTTGAAACAATGAAAATTATATATCTTTTCTCCTTTATATTTATCTTCTCTTGCTATTCTCTTTTATTTCACAACAGATTTTTAATTGATTTCTTCTAGTGTTGACATATAAATATTTGAAAGCCCACATTTGTTCCTTTCATTATTCTAATATATATTGTTTGGTAGCATATCACTTTTATATATATATATATATATATATACTAGTCTTTTGAAAGGTCAAATTGCAAAGACATCCCTTGAGGATCAAGTAAATTGCAAAACAGTCTATTGATGTTAAATTTTGTGTTATTGACCCTTGAGGTTTAAGAATTGGCCAAATTAATCCATTTGTTCAAATTTCATCAACTTGAGTGACAAAAATCATTTTTCAATAAATTGAAAAGAAAAATGACAAACATAAAGCATATATGGAAGGATTTTTTTTTTTCGTTGTTGCTAAATCAAAACTTTCTTTAAACAAAACCAACAAGAAAATTCAACCTCCAAGCATCCCAAGTTGCACTGGGCAAGGAGTTATTACAACAGAAAGCAGAAAACTTTGGTTGAGTGTGCAACTGCAATCTCATTGGCTTCTCTCTTAAACCAACTAAAAAAGAAAAATAAAAATTACATTTTAAAACCTATAATTTAAAGGGTATAACAAATTAAACCCAATGGGATTTCTGCCGGCAACATAATCGAGGCCGAGGTGGGCATCGCGGGGCTTTCATCAATTCCTAGATCATAAGTTCCAGTTTTTGTTCTAACTTGTAAAGAAAGCTGTGATTTTTGTGAGGAATTTGGTGGAGGTTTTTGGATTTTAGCTGGTTTTTCTTTGTTTAAAGAAGAGAGAAATGAGTAAAGGTTATGTTGGTCTTATCATTTAAAAATAAAGTTGTCAACCATGACTTTGATTTGTGTAAAAGTGAGTAGTACTGAGACTATGAGAGTATTTTACTGGAAACTTCACCACCCTAGCTGTTGTGGCCCGAGATGATCAGGGTCAAATCTTCTGTGTGTGAACCAAAGAGCATTTCTTATGTGATCCTCTCCAGGCAGAAGCTTCTGCAATCAACTGTGCATTACAACTGGTTGAGGGAAATTTTGATTGAGGGGATGTTAAAATCTGCTTTGACATTCTGAATAGGAATTCGAACTCTGTGAACTGGAATATTGCACTAATGTGATGATATATATTCTAACTGAGTAGTGAGTAGTGAGTAGTCATTTTACTTATTGTACTGTTGTTTGGATCTGAAGGGAAGCAAATTGTGTAGCACATGCTTTAATTTAGCTAAATTTGTTACTTCTTCTAAGATCCCTTACTTGTTTTGTAATAAGACCTCCCTCCCTCATAATGTCTTGATTGAGTGGAGTAGAGATGTTCTTTCTTGCTCTTCGTAATGGAAAGTCCCGTTTAGCAAAAAAAAAATGAGAGTATCTGGCTCATCATCATTTGAAGTAGCAGAGCATGCTTTCCTATCCCACTAACACTTGCATTAGTAAACGCTAATATGAACTGTAATTTTAATGTTAGCACAAAAAACACATCTCTGGTGCTCTTTTTTTTTTTTTTGTAAAGTATAGGGGAAAAAAATTCCGCTAGATAAAGCTGGTCTGCTAGTCATCCCAACTCCCAAGGACAGCGCAATGTGGAAATGTTCTCCTCAATTGCGAGGAAATTTTCAAGATGATCAATTCACAAAAGACAATATTTTGTAAGAATCATGTTGGTACTTATTCTTCAAAAGGTACGTATCCTAACAAATGTTCGATTGTCAAGGAATCAAATTATGAATGTTAAATAATAAAGTGACATCAACTCAACTAATGTGAAAAATATTATGAAAATTGCCCCAGCATTACTCTAGATTCATTGGACTAGTAGGTTCCACATTGCTTGAGTTTTTGCTTTTGCCTAAAGATTCTCACTTCTGCTTATAAATTCAGCATATAAGTTCCAAATGAAATATGTGCATGTATTTCAGAGATAGAGACAGAGATGAAAGGAACATACTGGAGGCTCACTGTCATTTTCATATTCGGATATTCCAACATCTTCAAGTAGCATCATGTGATACTGAGATACATAATGTCTCTAAATCTGTTCAAAAGGTGCATAACTTAGACAAAATAGCTTCTTCTTCTTTACATTTGGTATGTACATCTTAATTTCTAAGCCTTAACATATTTTTCTCACTGTGTATGTACACTACACTCAGCCACAGGTTCCAGTAGCCCCAGCAGTGCAGCCACACGCAAGGCAATATGATTTCATATACTTTGCTCAACAGGTTCCACACTAAGACAATAATCTGTTCTTATATATCCTAGGAATTAATACTATTGTGCTACATATAGTTTGGCCTGATGGGGTTGCATGGTTGACCTCGTTTCTCTTTAATCAGTGGCAGTACTCTGTGTGTAACTTAAGGTCTTGCCTAAAACCAGCAAGGCAAGTTTTCATTAATCATGGTCTCTGGCCCTGTAGGTATTCCAATAAAAATCAATGCAATTGTGGTACTGGGAGCAAGTTTGTTCCACAAAAGGTACTCATTTTGTTTAATTCAGCTTATTATTATTCTAAAAGAGAATGTACAGCCTTTTCAAAGCATAACATTTTTAAAGGTATAATTGTACTTTTACACTATAAACAAAAAAAGTTGATGAAAATAAATTAATCCAAACACGTTAGATTAAAATGTGTGCTCTATTTTTCAGTAATTCCCTTTTAATTTTTACTATGTTATGGGACAGATTTCAGACCTCGTAGATAGATTGAACATGGATTGGCCATCACTGCTGCATTAGGATAATACTGATTACTGGAAAAGAGAGTGGGAAAACCATGGAATTTGCTCCGAAGCCTTACTCCCACAGCATGCATTTTTTTGAGGCAGCACTAAAACTTAAGAAAAAATATAACCTCATGGATATTCTAGCACAGAAAGGTATGAAACTCACTGCTATATATACTCACTTGCATTCAAAGCTGCGCTTAATTTTAAAGTCATAAACTTGTTTCTAAACCAATAAGTCCAAGGGTACAACATTTTTCAGAATTTTTTTTACTGTTGACGAGGCCTGTTGTGAATAGTGCCTAATAAAATTGGTGTTTACTCTATTCACAACTTACTACCTTATCAAGTTGTGAAAATGGTTGTGAAAAAAGTCGTGCTCCTAGAACAACTTAACTATATTATAGTGTAAACAAATGAATGCTACAGATATTTATGCAAGTGGAAACGTCTACAACAAAGGTAGCGTTGTCGATGCCATTAAATCAGCTACAGGGCACATAAGGTCGTTCCCAAACCTTTTTGTGACCCGTTCGATTCTATCAATTTCGCATTTGGTTATGATCACAACTCTAATGACTACAAAGTGGCTAGAGTTGTCACTTTTGAGGGAAATCATGGTGAACTGATTCTACCTTCGGTTGTTCATGTTCATGTTTACAACCTGAGTACTGATTCCTGGAGGCAAATCGACCCCACTTTTGATCCTTCAATCACTTATTTTCCTGGTGATTGTGATGAATTATATTTGAATGGTGTTCATCATTGGCCCAGTTGTAGAAGCATCGACGAACATGGGCAACATTGTAAGGTCATTGTATGCTTTGACATGATAGATGAGGTGTTTCGAACAATAAGGATGCCAGATCATAGTGATATTTCACATATCAACAAAATTGGGACTTCAGCTGTGTTAAGTACTTGTCTTGCCTTGATTGTTTATGATATGAATGAAACGGTGATGGAGAAAACCTTTGATATATGGGTGATGCGTGAATATGGGGTTGAGGAATCTTGGACCAAACAATTTATAATCAAACCCGGCTTAATATTTCAGAGGACAAACCATTTCGTAGGGCCGGGTGAGCTTCTTTTTGTCGGTGATAAGCTTCTTTTAGTTAATGGCAACAAAGGACAAATACTCTTATATGATTTCGGTACTCAAGAAATTAAGAATCTTCAACTTAGAAATTGTTCAGACTCATTCTGTGTATCACGACTTATGATTTACGTGGAGAGTCTAGTTTCTGTCAAGGGTGGAAATGACTTTGAGAGTTTAGTGTGCCCTTGATCCTAATAATTATTTGTTCTTTTTATTTATATTTTAGTTCTAGATATTATAAGACTTGAAACTTCAGAATAATTTCTCTTTTTTGTTGTAGGTGGAATTCGATTCCACAATTTTTTTAATATATAATTTTTTTTCCTAAGTAATAATTATTAAAAACTTAATGACTGGTTAAGATAATGTGATTTTTCATCTTATACAGATAATATGTTATTAAATTTCAATTTTCTATTCCTTTTCAATCTCATGAATATATTAATTTGCTATGCATTTGATCTATGGATATTTACATAGACTTAAGGTTTAGGATATGCATTTTCACTTTGTGCTACAATATTGAACTAGAGACTAGCAGTAGAGTGGTTCTCAAGAGTCTATGATCACCAACGCTAGCAATAATTGAATTCCTCTTCATCTTGATTATTCCTTATGATGGTTAGGCATATTTGGTGGGTTTTTTTTTTTTTTTTTTTTTTTTTTTTAAATCTTATGCATGTTTTACATAATGAAACAGAGTAAAATACTAGTGGCTCTGTTTATAGATTTTAAAAAAGAAAAGAAATATATAACTTAAACATGTATAAATGCCTAAATGGAATACATGGAGTTTTACAATGACTTGATAAACAAAATACTTTTTTTTTTTTTCAAAAGTCCAGCATAATCCCTAGAGCTAGAATATGGCTTACTTCCACAATTTTTCTTTTTAAGTATAAAATTTATTTGTGGTGTAACTACTGGACATCTCACTAGGACAAGCAGGTGAATCCCATGGCAGATTAGGCCTCAAAGCATCATGTGAAGGTAAATTGAATGGAAATCCAATTGATTGGATTGTTTCCAATCTCAAAACAATAATCCAGCTTTTCTCGTAAAATGCCGAGATTATATCACCAAAATGACTGTCATGTCCTTCCACCCCAATAATCCTGATTCTAATTCTGTAGTGGAGCTCAATCTAGACGACATGTCGATTTTCCTAGAGGACAAACAAACATCTGGACATATTTTGTGGTTCTTGCATCAACGGTCTAATTTGCCTGTATGATTATACATTGCCATTTACAAGGAGAGTCCAGTTTCAGTCATGGGTGGAAATGTGATTGAGAATTAATTAATTAAGTCTACACTAGCTCTTAACTATTTATATACCATAATAGGCTTTGTTTCCAAAAAGTAGTAATATATACTCCTAGTCTCCTACATATGTAAAACTTGATTTGATTGTTTCAACTGTGTTAAGTTTCGATTCTCTATCTATTCTTGTTCAATCTCTGCAATTTTAGTTGTTGTATACAGGTGTTCATTTTGTGAAAATCTATGGTAGTTGAGACAGATTGTGCCTGATAAAGATTGGGTAATGGCATGAAGTTCTCTGGAGGGGCTCAGGTAGTTCAATCTCTGCTATTGCTTGCTTCGGTGTCTATTTGGTCTAGCTAGATTTAAACAAACTTGGTTGCTTTAGTATATGCATTTCTACTTCAGTTTTTATTTGTTTGTGTGCGAATTTAATTAAGGTGGGAAGTTGGTGTTTCAGAGTAGCAATAAGAGGGCAAGTGAGCCCAAGTGCCCTGTCACTGTGAATAGAATCCAAGGGGTATGTATTATGTGTGTTTGATTAAGCTTACTGAACTTCATTTTTGGGTGTTTTAGGTTTTTGCCAAATGTTAAAATATGTCTGTGATTTGCATTTATATGAATATGTAAACCCATATGCCATATCAATTAGTAAATGTAATTTTGGCTTTGCGATGTTGGTATTTGATGAATTCGTTGTTGTAAATGCGCACTTTGTCTTCTGTTTAGTAAATATATGAATATTACTATTTAGTGAGTTGAGTGGTGGGAGAAGAGTAGGTGTTAATCTTAGAACTGATATTCCAATTAGTATTTGTTAAGTGCATGGGTGTGGCTTGGATCTATAATTTATGCCGTGGATGTGATAATCTGTCAAGATCTATAATTTGTTAAGTGCATGCATGTTTACTCGTTTGTTTTGTCTAATTATAGGAAACTTATGTGTGGTAGCGTGTTGGTGATTTGCCTAATAAATACTAGAAATTGATCTGATAAAAGAATAAGTCCATATTTGTGCTTATGAATCTCAATCTCGGAAATGTACATACATGTGTTGGCAATGTGAGACATTCGCTCACATTGCTGATATGAGGGGGGGAAGGGGAAAGGAATTAGTGAGTTTCATTTTTGTTTATACTCATTCTTATTCATGCTACTTGCAATTTTGTAGATTTTTTCTAACCCATTAATTCTTAGGAGTTAGGACTGTGATGTTGAAATCATACTTTTACAGATCAGTCTACCAGAGATCTTGAGAGTTGCATCTAACAGTTATTTGAACTTCATTGTTCATTAATCAGCATTGACACAGTGCTAATAAGCACACAGTTAATATGGGTGATGTTGTGTCCTTAATTTCGCTAAAATACTGCAAAATCTATGGTGTTTGATACACTTGTGCGGCACAAAGATGTCTCAGAGTAATTGGGAGACGGAGGATCATCTTCTGTTACATTGTGATTTTGGAATTCAATGAGTGATTTCTAGAAGGGTTGTGATCTTTTGTTTGGTTGGAGAAACTTGTTTGGGAAACATTCTTCTGCAGTTTGAAATCTCCCCCCACTGTGTTTAATGTTTGTGTATTTATTGTATTATATTATATTATTATGTAAATGTGTGTGCGTGTGTTTCTCTTTCTTACTTAGTCGGCTGCCTAAAACAGCTCCTTTTCTTGTGGCTCACGGATCTGTTTTTTATTTTTATTTTTAACAATTTTGGTTGTAGCTTGTATGGCTAAATGCATTGACTTGACTAAATTGGCTCAGCTTTAATTGGTTATTTGTATTGTGTTTGAAACGCAAGTGCATCTCTCTACTGTATAATGCTAATGTACATGCATGGTTTTTACTCCTTCATTTACTCACTCCTATGAGAATTTAATGCATGTATTTGTTCTTCAAAATGGCTCTTTCAAGTACTTATGTTTTTAAGACAATGAACAAATATTATTAGAGATCTAGAAGTATTGTACTGCAATTGTATGAGATTCAAATTAATATGTTGAAGAAAAAAGAAACTTGGGCATATAATGGCATTACTTCTATTGTGTTCTTCAATCTGGTACTGGTGGAAACATGTTGAAAAAATGGAACTTGGATTTCTAACGAAACACTGTCTTGGAGGGGAAATCCTTTGTTAACTATGTTGAGAAAATGTTGACACCTTGAATAAATTTTGTAGAAATGAATTGGTTTTTTGGGGGTGCTAAACATAGCATAAAAATGTCGTTGCTGTCATCATTTTGGTTTTAGTGATAAGAGGTGTCATCATTATGCTTGTCATCATATATTATTGTTTATCGTTTAATATTTGTTTTTTAATGAACTAGCATAGAGCCCGCGCGATGCACAGTTAATATTTAAAATTGACATTAAACTAATCAATCAATCCATTATAATCAAATATGAAAATACAAATACAATAAAGATAATACAAAGTTACTTCACAATAATATTACTGTCAAAACATGACTTTGACAAAATCTCGTTACTTTGATGTAGTTGAACATACAGTTTGAACACTAAAATAGACTACAGTTTTCAATTACTATAGCACAAACATTGGGGAAAAACAAACACAATAGAGATAATAAATAGTTACTTCAAAATAATATTACTATCAATAACATGACTTTGACACAATCTCCTCGCTTTGATGGTTGAACCAACGATTGAACACTTCCACTCACTCACTTTCTCACCACACTTGGAATGAGAAACTTTTTATTTATTTGATGTCAATAACATCCATAGGCACCCATATATATATATATATATATATAGGTGAGGGAGGAAATAATTTTTTTTTATCTTGAAAAGACTATATTCCAAGTATCATGAACTATGCATTGTACTTGTTAATACTTGCATTAAATGAAATGAATGTATTTACTTTATTAATATATATATATATATATATATATATTTTAATAAACTTTATTAATATTAGGTTCAAAATTGTTACATGGCGATGGCCTAAGTGGCCTATACTGTTGAGCCAGCCCTCACATTGGTAGAAAGTATTAGGTTCAAAATTGACGAAAGGGTAGCAAGTTGACGGTGAAGAGAGCAGGCTTGTAATGTGTAGTCTATGTTTTCTTCATGGTTGATTATACTCCAATAGTGCTTAAAGAAAAGAGGGGTAAACTATCAGGCCTGGGTGCTTTTAAAGAACCCATGCTAGAAGAAGTGTCTTTAATCTCAACTTCAGTGGAGACTTTGACTAGCTCCTCATTTTCATCATTTGTGACAGTTTGTTGGATTAAGTTTCGAGCCTTCTCAGAAAAAGATTCATCCTCCCATCATCTCTGTTTAATTGCATTAAAAGAACCTAGTGTTTAGGCTAGGGATGGTAAGACATTTAAATTTGGATTTTTGTCTCATAAAGACTCTTTCATTTTTTGTAAAATTAGATCCTTCAATCTTCCCAAAAATGAAAAAAAATAATAATAATAAATTAAATCAATAAGATTAGTTGGATTAAGATTCTCTAAAGTTCTTAAAAAATTTTACCTAAAAGTTCTTACAATCATATCTCTTTATTTTAAAATAAATGAATTAGATTTTATCGGAGGATCAACATTTTAAAATATTTTGACTATCATAATTTTGGTATTTATTTAAATCATTGATGACGTAGTAAAATCTAATCCATTCTTTTCAAAATGGATGGATAAAATTTTATGAATTCTACACTTATGATAATATAACATTGATATATCCACATAAGCAACACATAGGACAAAGACATAAATGGCCTCCACCTAGCCTTATGGTTCCTCAATAAATTGACCGACCATTTAGTTCAAACTTCAAATCAAAGACAACATGGGAAGTTCCGGATCCGATCTACCGCAAGATGTGGTGGAAGACATCCTCTCAAGGCTTCCAGCCAAATCTATAATGCGATTCAGGTGCGTTAACAAGTCAATATGGTCCACTCTTTTTCAAAACCCTACTTTCATTGCCAAACACCATTCTTTTCAATCTCAAAACAATCCAACTTTTTTCATAAAACATCGAGACGATATCATCCAAAAGGCCTTGATATCCTTGCACCCCAATCTAGATTCTGATTCTGGAGTGGAGCTGCTCAATCTAGACGACATGCCGTTTTTCAAAGGGGACATGAAAGAAGAGGAAGAAGAACGACTGGATATATTGGGTGATCGAAGCATCAACGGCATAATTTGCCTCTACAATTATCCATGGCGGTATCAACAGCCTTGTGATCATCACTTTCAGATTGTCTTATGGAATCCTGCCATTAGAGAATTTAAGCTCCTTCCCACAAATCCTGTTCATTGTCAATCTCCCAACCCACACGTGCGACACGAATTTATAGGCTTTGGATTTGGTTATGATCACAAATCTAACGACTACAAGGTTGTTAGAATTGTGATTTTTTGGGATTTTACTCCTTATCTCGATTGGAATGGGAACGGATATTATTGCCCTCCACTAGTTGAGGTTTATACATTAAGCACTAATTCTTGGAGACAGATCGACGCCGTTTTCGATGCTTCTATCAATTATAATGTTCGTAATTCTCAATTTTACTTGAATGGAGCATATCATTGGCATGGTTCTATCGCCAGGAAACATTCTAATGCCATTGTATCCTTTGACATGACGGAAGAGGTGTTTCGAATAATAAGGCTGCCAGATTTGGACGAAAACAATGTTTCAACTTTAGATAAGAATGCAATTTGGGGAGAATATTCAGTGCTAAATAATTGCATTGCTATGATTGTTTACAATATACAAGAGACGGTAACCGAGAAAATCTTTGATATATGGGTGATGCGTGAATATGGTGTCAAAGAGTCTTGGACCAAACAATTTGTAATCGGACCCCTTTCAGGAATTCAAATTCAACTAGGATTCACCATGAATGATGAGCTTCTTATGGTAGCTCGCGATGGACAACTAGTCTCGTATAACTCCAATGCTCAAGAAATTAAGAGTCTTCAAGTTAGAGGGCTTCTAAATGGGTAATGCAACACAGGCCATAGTTTACAAGGAGAGTTTAGTTTCAGTCATGGGTGGAAATGTAATTGAGAATTAATTAGTTATGTCTACTTTGGCTCTTAACTATTTGTATACCATAGGCTTTGTTTCCAGAAAGTAGTAATACTCCTAGCCTCCTATTTGCTTTAATTGTTTCAATAGTGTTATCTTCCGATTTTCTATGTATTCATGTTCAATCTCTGCAATATGTTGTATACAGTTCACTGTAATACAAATATTCAATGTACTTCATCGGGCATTTAAGTAGTTTTACACCCCTACACAATTTTCACCGATGACAATATTGCATACACGCAAAAAATCAATTAATCACCATCATGATCACTTAGAACGCTCTAATTTTGGAGTTTGAATAATATCACTAATTTTATTCTCTATGTATTTCTATACAATCCTATAGACAATATGGAGCTAGACCAATAAAAAAGGTGGCACAAACATATAGTTATTTCCATTTAAGAAATGTTAATTACATCATAATCAATCCGCAGGTTAACACTTGCTTCTAATTTTAATTTTTTTGGAAATTACTTCTAATAGTTGTGTGCACAAATTATAGGCCATATGTGAGAAATTGCTTGAAATTAGAACTTTATCCTTAAACCTGTAGATGGTAATTTTCTTGAGTTTTGCAACTAACAACCACATAAAAATGAGAATTTGATGCAATGGACACTTCCAAGAAACTGAATGACCTCATTTCATTTTCATAATATTTGACTTATATATATGTTTATATATACATATATATATATATAAACATATACATATATATATATAAACATATATATATATATATTATAGAAATATATAAATATGTATCAACATATATATATGTTGTTTATATATATATATATATATATATATTATTTTATATATATATATATATGTTTATACATATATGTGCAAATGTACTTGAGAATTAATTAGTTACGTCTACTCTAGCTCTTAACTATTTGTATACCATAGGCTTTGTTTCCAGAAAGTAGTAATACTCCTAATCTCCTATATATGTAAAATTTGCTTTAATTGTTTCAACAGTGTTATCTTCTGATTTTTTATGTATTCCTGTTCAATATGTTGTATACAGTTTATTGTAATACAAATATTCAATGTACTTCATCGGGCATTTAAGTAGTTTTATACCCCTACACAATTTTCACCAGTGACAATATTGCGTACACGCAAAAATCAATTAATCACCATCATGATCACTTAGAATGCTTTAATTTTGGAGTTTTAATAATATCACCGATTTTATTCTCTATGTATTTCTATACAATCCTATAAACAATATGCAGCTAGACCAATAAAAAGGGTGGCACAAACATATAGTTATTTCCATTTAAGAAATGCTAATTGCATCATAATCGATCCGCAGGTTAACACTTACTTCTAATAGTTGAGTGCACAAATTATAAGTCATGTGTGAAAAATTGCTTTGAAATTAGAACTTTATCCTTAAACCTGTAGATGGTAATTTTCTTGAGTTTTGCAACTAACAACCATGTAAAAATGAGAATTTGATGCAATGGACACTTCCAAGAAACTGAATGACCTCATTTCATTTTCATAATATTTGACTTATATATATGTTTATACATATATATATATATATATATACATACATATATATATATATATATATGTTTAAATATATATATACATATATATATGTTTATGTTTATATATATATGATTATTTTCTTGTTTTCTTTTTACTTAGCGGTAGCAATAATAATTAGTCTTTCTTTGTTAGAATATTATTGTACATATAATGAGATAATAGAAAATTCTTTTGCTGCAACATTTAATACATAACCAATTATAGATGATTTCAATAATTAAAAAAAAAAAAAATCAATTTTCATTTGATTAGATAATTGCATTGCAATGTATTAAGAAATAGTTATTATGTGTCATTTCATTTATTGATATTTTGTTAATATAAATTGGATGTTAATTTGGATTTTCAAGAAAAAAATAAAATAAAATAAAATTGGTTATACTTCGGCTCCCACTTAATTGAAATCCTGGCTACGTTCCTGACTAAAGACAGTTATGATTATTCCAATTTCACTATTTGGAAATAATTATTATCATTCATATATATGTTGTAATATCTTAACATGTCAAGTTTACCAATTTATCGATTTAAATATCACATACATATATTGTCTTATAATCTATAAATATATATATATATAGAAAAAGACTACCAAAAATCAATTATGGTTTATGGATAAGACATACAACTAAACTTCAAAATTATCTAATTAAAACTGGAAATGGAGGTGATAAACCTTGAGAACTAAATGAAGCTAAACTTTTGAGCCAAATCACCACAGTTACTAGAACATAGTACAATAAGATGGGCTGAAAAATTGTAGCAAAAAATTAACATTTTATTAGAAATATAAATATATGTTTAAGGACCAAAATGGGCATGATGTACCGTAGAAGGGTTTTGTTTAAATCAAAATTTGAAGGGAAAATTAACAATGTTACTGGTTTTTTCTTTAATTGTATTGGACCACAAAAATGTTATTTAGGCTTCTATAATTTGGATTCACCATGTAATTTGTGAGTGGTGTATGTAAGTATGTATGGTCTTAAAATTTACTAATTTTACATTCTGAATACCATATGCATCTATACGTACGTACCTTTATGTGATAGTGGAACATTAATTCAAGTCTAATATAATGAGTGAATAGTGAAATTAAAGTGGCCTTGGTAGCTAGTGCCTATAAAATGACTCTGAAATGAAGAGATTATTATACCTGAAACTCTCACTTTCAACAAAAAAAAAAAAAAAAAACTAAAACTCTCTCTCTCACTTTCAAAAAAAAAATAAAAATGAGAGCTTTCATCATTTTGCTTCTCTTCTTTCTCCCTCCTACCCTCGGTGCATATGATTACTATCAACTCATTCTACAATAGGCTCCCACATATTGTACTGGCCAAAAAAATTGTAAAATACCTTCCCCATTGAATTTCACAATTCATGGCTTATGGCCAAGTGACTCGATTACTGGCAAAATTCCAGCTTGCAGTACTATTGGTGTCCTGTTCAACCCTACTACAGTAAATTCTTAGACACATTATATATCAAATAACTACACTCTTCCATATTTTATGTGCTTCTATTGCATGTATAAACATAACATATATATATATATATTTATATATATATGTTATGTTTATACATATATAACAATTCAAAACTCTGTCTTTGTCTCAATTATATATAGCCCAACATATTTTTTTACCATCAGATAAATAAGTGTGCACTTTTAATTATATTCATTTAAAAACTAAAGTAAAAGTGTAATAAGGAAAATATACCTTAAGGACAATCCAAAAACCATCTAACACATTCACATGGGAAACTCAAAAGATATAATGGTAATTGGCAAAAAAAGAAGCCACGTGGGAGGGTGGGTGGATAGAGAAACCGAAGTTAAAATGCAAAAGAGATAGAATGAGGAGAAGAGAAACGCAGTGTAGAGAAAAAAAAAAAAAAAAGTGGAAAAGAGTACCAACCTACCTATTATTGTCTTTTTTTTAGAAAGCAAGCAGGGGGCAGGCCCCCCTTGGTCCCCATGTAACTCCGTCCCTATCTCTAGTCACTTAAAATAAAAAAGTCTTCATGCATTTATTGATAATGACGTAAAACTCCCACTTCCAAAAAACAATAAGACAACTTTGTCTTCGTAAAAGGGCCGATGCATGGATGTCATGAGGTTGAGTATAATATAGAATTACTTTTTATAAAAGAAAATACAGAATTACTATTGTTACCGGTTTACTTTTAGGTTTTGCAACAACATTTTTTATATTATGGATTTAAACTCAAATGTTATATATGAAATTGAAATGAGCTCGATCAATTTTATTTGGATTTAGATTTGCAATATTCACTGATAATGTAATTTAAAAAATGGTATGTAATACCTAGGCATTTTCTTCTCGACTTCTGTTTAAGGCCAGCTCACAAGTTTAGACCCATTCTCATTCAGTTCTCAAGGTTTACCACCTACTACAAGTCTAGCTAGATCTCAATTTTTAAGCCATTTTTCAAAGTTTCGTATGTCTTATTTATAAGCCATTGGTGATTTTGGATACCTTTTCTTTGATAATATTTATAGATTAGAAGAGGATATTTTATAGAAAAATCATTGATGTATGTAATATTCATTGTGATCAATACATTTGATACGTAAAAATATTACAATAAGATATATACATAAGAGTAACTATTTCCAAATAGTGAAATTATTAGAACCTTATATATATATAAATATAACACGCTTTAGTCAATAAAAGAGTCTTATAGCCAATATAGCCTTCGTTTTGATAATGACCTTAAACTTCCACTCCCAAAAAACAATAAGACAACTATATATCTTCATAAAAAGGCTCATGGATTAATGGCATTGAAAAAGTTGAGACCATAATTAATCAGAGCTACAAATGTTATGTGGACCACTTTAAGGTTTTCAAGATAAGATGCTTCTCACCTTTTATATGTTGCTCATTCTTGTTTTGCAACAACATTTATTAAATTATGGATTTAAAGTCAAATGTTATGAAAATGAAATGAGGTCATTCAGTTTCTTGGAAGTGTCCATTGCCTCAAATTCTCATTTTTACGTGGTAATTGTTAGCTTGGAAAACTCATGAAAATTACCATCTACAGGTTTAAGGATAAAGTTCTAATTTCCAAGCAATTTCACACATGACCTATAATTTGTGCACTCAACTAATAGAAGTAATTTCCAAAAAACCAAAAAACATTAGAAGTATTATAAGGAATAAGTATTACAAGGAATAGTACGCTGTAATGGTTATTATACTATAATAGAAATCAGTATTACAAGAAATAAAAGAAGCTATAATGTAATAACTATTACCATTTATCTGGTTGGTGACAACACATGAATAGAACCCTGAATATGTATTCTATAATTTACTACAACATGATTAATATATGAGTATTACTTATTATACGAGTATTAATAATTTTAAAACATTTTCGAGACTTGGATTTTGAATGTTATATATATATATATATATATATAATGTATGTGTGTGTGTAGAGAGAGAGAGAGAGAGAGAGAGGCAATTTTTAAAAAAAATGGAGACTTGTGTTTAGAGAGA
>BKZX01028129.1:0-15678 GCA_014362285.1 Fagus crenata
TTCTATATGATATTACCTTCCCCAAATCAACCAAACATAGTTACAAATCTTGTTTTTTTCTTCTATCCTATAACTTATCCACAAACCAATAAAGTAATCCAAAATAGTAGTCAAACAATAACCATCCATTTCTTTCTCATGGATAATTTGTCGTGCATATGGAAAGCAAAATATTAATCAAAATTGCAATACCACTTGCCTAAACTACAACAACACTCTAATGAAGTCCAAATTTACTATTTACATTGTGAAATCCATAATAACAAATTCTCCTCCTTTTTAAGAAATACATTTATCTTCCTCTATCTTTCTTCTGAAGAAAAGTAGTATATATATGACATAACTCCCTCTTCATATCATGGTATTGCCTTACAGTTCCTGGAAAAAAATAAAAACATAAATTGCCTAGAAAATTATTAGCTTCATTTCTTAACAAATCTTTGGTAAAAAAAAAAAATGCAAAACGACTATTTACTTGCATACATATATTTTATGTGTGCACAACTGTTGTGAGAAGGAAAGTAGGAAAATGACTGGTAACTAAAAGAAGTGGAAGTGGCATCACCTCAGGAAAATGAAGTTCGAGTGAAGATTCTCTATACCTCCCAAATGACAAACAAATGTATACTCTTAGGAAGCTAAGGTGGCAGACACTTAATGATAAACCAAATATTTTTGTTCAAGGAAAGGAACCATTTTGTCTTTGTTAAACTTTACGTTTACTACTTAATCGATTGATTCATATTCACTAAAATGAATCAAAAGTGGGTTTTCAATCCTGCAAAGACAGAATCCTTTCGCTTTTTAGAATTTATGGTTACAAGACAGTAGGGTACATAAATTTCAGTCAGTATCATATATATTTCACAGAATTGATTATTCATATTAAATTTAATGCCAATAACATACTATTCAATCATGTGTTTATATTATTTTTTTTATTTTTTATTAATTTGGATTATGGATTGAGTTAATGAGGGCGTGACCGATCTCAAATCAATCATGTCCTACCAGTATTTACTGGTGAATTTAAGGAATGTGCACATTGCAAATCAGAAGAGAGCAACACATGTGACCTACTCAATATAAACATAGTTTGGAGGTTCTAAGTTAGAAAAATTGTAGGCCAGTAAGAATTGTAAGGATTTTATCATAAGTTTATGAATGCTTATGAATGTCAGAAATTTATAATATATTTAGCTGTATGTAATTGTGTTTGAATGATGTTCTTGCATTTGTTTGACAATTGATCATCTTACCTCCTTGGGAAAGGTATGATATAAATTCTAGAATTGACAAGCTTTTTTTTTTTTTTTTTTAAATTGTTGTTGATGTCATTTTAATAGGGTGGTTCTTATAAGTATAACTGTCAAAGTGTGGTACGATAACAACTGATAGTATTTACATGGAGAGTGGAGTAGTTGCAGATTTTTCATTTTTTGTGGGGGAGGGGTGTTTCCTTTTGTGGCCACATGCAATTGGGTAGGATGCTTTTTGTAGGATGTTATAGAGGAGGTTATGCAAAAGGCAAGAGAGCAAGGCTTCCATTGAATTATTTTCTCAATTGGCAATAGACATGTGGAAGATATATTTACAATAAAGAGGGTTGTGCCTTGGCAAGTTGTAATGGAAGACATTTGAGGCTTGCTTACTTAGGGAATACAGAAATTTATATGTTGTACATAGAAAGGTACTGGCAGAAGTGAGACTCCTAGCAGCCTTGGTGTCAAAGTCTAATATACATTCTTCTTTTGACATGTAATAATAACTGTAGTAGTTAGTAGTTTTTTTTGTACGTTGTAAATCCCAAAATTCTCCTTAGTAATTTCTTACCACAAAACCAAAGCAATAATGTAAGTTTCTTATAAAATAAAGGTGAGATAGCTCTATCTTTGTCTATTTTCATGATTTATAGAAAATGTCCATGATTATTATCAAAATGGCTTAAAGATAATTGGTCAGAATTAGAGATTATCTTCTTTTCAAGGTTTGTAATATCGAATGTAAATGGTTTTTTTTTTTTTTTTTTTCACAAGTCTTTTAATCAAATAATATATTTTTTCTCAATTACATTTTTAGAGTGCAAAAGTTCGCTATTAGTGATTGATTATCGGGTAATGTGTAGCATGGTAATTAATCTCTTTGTTAAGTATGTGTATTTTATTGTTCACAAATGAATTGTTATTGTCTTTAATGCAATTATTTTGAAGAGTTTCTTCTTTTGAAATTGTTACCTTATGATTTGTTGAAATTGTCACTTATCTTCAAGTTCCTTTTTTTCTTTTTGAATTATAACTAGCTCTATAACTTTTTGAAATTAATTTAATATACAAAGTTTTCCCGTGCATTGCATAGGTTTGAGACTAGTATAAATTTAAAATTTAAGTACAATAAAACTAAGAAAACTCATCTTATATTAAACTAAAATTGTACACTATTAGAAAGAGAGTGAGAATGATGGAGAGAGAACCTGTGAAAAACTCATAATAACCAAGGGGATAAAACTGGTCCAACGTGCCAAGAATGTCATTTAGACCTATTAGTGCACTACGAATTTCGGTTGGTTAGAATTTTGAAACAAATAATGGCATTGTCATCATCATCTATACAATACCGATGTTAATGCACAATATAAGTATTCTTATTATAAGCATCCAATGATAGAATGCAAATATATAACTGTTGAATCAAAGAAGAAAAAGCATCCACTATTACTATCAATTGTATTCTTTCCAATGGTCATTGGGCCATCCCAAGTGTTGCAACAAAAATAATTGTTGTAATCGTTACACACTCCTATATGTTAAAACTTAAAACAGCCTTCAAGTTGTTCAATAAACATGTTACATGGTCCTCGTCTCCAAGAGGCAAGAACAGTGACTCATGGCTTTGGTGGGATGCATGACAGTATCGCACGGTTTACAATTCATAGTCCATGTCTTAATTCCATTTAAGCAAAATCCTCTCAAGTCTCAAGTCAACTCTAGGAATTCTGACCTAAGGAAATTAGCAAGCTTTCTCGGCCACCAACTTGGATCCCAATTAAATCAAATCAAATCTGAATTTTACGTGTCTTGGACTCTCAGTCTGCACAAATTAATAGACTTTTTTTTTTTTAAAAGAAAATTAGACAAGTTTGAGTAATGACCAATGAATATTCTCAACAAAGAAACAAAAATATGTACGAGTAAAGAACATTCTGGCCAAATAAAAATAAGTTAGAATTGACCAAAACATGATCTAATTGACTTGGGACTTCATCAACAAAGAAGGTAAACTCTCTCCCTATTTGCTGCAATTTTGTGTGATCAAATCTAGTTAGCATGAAGGAAAATTATAGAATACTCCGGGAGTACATTAAATGCGTACTCCCTCCTCTCACATAAGTGGTGGGTTTCACTGTGTATTTAATTAGCAAGACCCATCACTTATGTGAGATGAGGGAATACGCATTTAATGTACTCCTGGAGTATTCTATAATTATCCATGCTAGCATGAAATAGACTAATTCATGAAGGATGTAAAAGCCACTCACTTCATCTAGCTCAAAAGATTACTCAGGTGTATAATTCTCGTGTGAAGGCATGGTCCTCCCATTAACCCCGTTCAAGAAACCCCAAAAACTTGGGAACCTCCAGTGGAAGGTTGGTATAAAATTAATTTTGATACAACGCGGCCCTATGTTGTGACAGTCAGAAAACAAAACCCCCCAATTTAAGCATAGAACCCTAACCCAAATATATAAGATTTCTAATAATTGTCAACTAGCCACTATTTTGATCAAATGGTGGTTTAATATTCCTTTTGGGTCCTCAATTTCATAATTCTATGCTCATTTAAAGAAAATATAATCATAACAAGAAATTCCTAAATAAAGCCTTAAGCCTAATCCTAACTTTAGGATTTCTCTAATTCCAATTAAACCAATAGGATTTAAGCAAATTTGACATCAAATATAGAAAGAACAGGCTTGCTTCTTTTTTTTTTTCTTTTTTTTTTATTATATATATATATATATGATAGAAATTCTAATCTAAACTTACACACACATATATTTCGGAGATCCCAGGGATCGAATTCACGCCTTCATAGAGGAGTGGGGCTTTTTGAGGAAGAGGATTACCACTGGACCGAATGCCCAAGTGGCAGAACGGGCTTGGTTACTTACCCAGAAATGTTTGATTGAATTAAATATTTGAAGAAATCGAAATGGGTAAAAAAAGCAATGGGCAATAAAAGGCTGGGTTCAGAGCAAGGGAGGCTAACTAGCCCTTACGAGTTCTTGTTTGGTCTAAAAAGGCTTGGTTTACAAACCCTAACCCTAATATTTAAGATCTCAATCTAAAAATTGTCAACTAACCACTATTTTGATCAATTGGTGGTTTAAATATTCAATTTCATGATTCTATACTCATTTGAAGAAAATATAATGATAACAAGAAATTCCTCCATCAAACCCTAAACCAAATCCTAACTTTAGGATTTCTCTGATTCTAGCTAAACCAATTGGATTTAAGCAAATTTGGCCTCAAATATAGAAAGAATGGACTTAATTACCTACCAAGGAGTGTTTAATTGAATGAAAGAAGTGAAGGAATCAGTTTAGTCTAAAAAGGCTTGGTTTGGTCAACTAGCCCTTACGAGTTCTTGGTTTGGTTCATGATGTTTTGGTTTCTAATAAACTTTTTTGGCAAAAAAAAAAATTGTATATTGACAAGTACTTTAATTTGGAAGAATGGGTTGTAGGGTTTTCTTCTCTCAAGTAAAAATGATATGTGATCATTTTTAAAATCCTAAATTTTAGTATTTATTTTAATCATAGTTTAAAGCATTATAAAGAGGTTCAGTTTTTTTTTTTTTTTTTAAATGATAAAATCCGTACTCTTTGTATAAAAAAAAAATGTATAAAAATTTGAAAAAAAATTTGAAAATTTTTTTTTACCAAATAATGGGAGTAAGACTATAATTTATCAAATAGTGATGAGTCACTATTTCTGTATATATTTTCTGCTCATTTTCAGCTTATATTTTCCCTAAACTAAAACCCCAACCTCATTTTCTGCTCATATTTTCTGCTCCCACTTGGTTCTCTCTAGCTCTCTCTCACCCGTTTCTCTCTCACACTCTCACACTCTCACACCATCTACATCTGAATTTCCTTCATAGAAATCACCATTCTCATAGCAAGAACAAGATTGATAATCAATTAAGGTAAGAGCTTATGATTTTAATCAAGGTTTAGAAGTGGGTATGATTGAGATTGTTTGATTGATGAAATTTAGTTAGGGTTTTGATATTGGGGGTTTAATCTTTGAGTTTTGTTTTGTTTATATGTGGTTTTGCTTATGGATTTGATATTCTTCTTGGTTCATGAGTATATGTGTGACCATGGGTGATTTTGAAGTTTTTGATGAAGAATACCTCTGTTTCTGTTTTCTGCAGTGAGCAGAAATTTGTATGAAATTCTGGAATTTTTGTAAAAGGTAATTTGGGAAACGGTTTGTTGAAGATTGATTTATTATATGTCTAGTATAAGTGTTTAAAATCTCACTTGAAAATATGGTTATTTGAATACCTTTTGAGAATTTATAAGAAAATCCTACAAATCTGTCAAATGGACGGTGTCTGTATTTGTAGTGATTAAATATTCATAGTAATTTATATATGTGGAATCTGGATACAAAAGATGAATATAATGAAATTTAACACACAGGGCTTGAGTTTAGAATCAAGAATTATAGTATTTGGATTGATATTGAAAGAGTTATTAATTTTCTTATGAGACACTAAATCTGTCAGGAAAGATTTGTGTTTACCATATGACGAGAATTTTAATAAATTCTAGAGATGTTATCTTGATCTGAATTTTCTGTGGTAGCTTGTACATATATATGAGGTCATCCCTGTTAAATTTCAATTTACTTTGATAACTTTAAGTATTCCAAATAAAATTTATAAAATGACTGATCTGCAGAAATCTGCTTAATGTTAAGCTGAAAATACTGGAACTTTGGGGAATTAATTATTGAATTTGATTCATTGATTTGAGTTGTAATTTGGTGTGAGTATTGTTTGGCATGTATACTACTTGGGTGAATTTTATCATGCCTTGGTTTTGTAGTTGTAATGTAATTAATATGCCTTTATTTTTAAGTCAGCACAACACCTCTGCCACAGTCCCCTAGCAGTGTTTGCTCAGAACCCCTGCACCTTTATTTTGCTGTTTTGAAGACTTCTATCTTGGCCTAAGCCATTCCTCCAGCCTAGCACTTGATTGTGTATCAAAGATCACAAAATTAGAGTATTAGACCCACATAGATTGATGGAATGTGCTTGGTGTACCCAAGTTTTTAAGCAACTGATTCATTTTCTATTATTTTTATTTTATTATTGTGGTCCAATAATATCATGGTAGGACTTAGGAGACACTAAATGCTATAGTAGTAATTGATGTATCACCATTTTAAGTGACTTTATTCCTTAAGGTCTGAAAAGATGGATTACTACATTTTTAGTGTTTTCCCCTTGAAATTTCAGACTTACCCTTGATGGCTTCATCTTCTTCCTCAAGGTCAAATAGGCCAAAAAATAGGAGATTCATGACAACATTCAACCTGGATGATTGCTTTCTTCGAAACAAGTGACATTTTTTTTTTTCTAATGGTGCTAGAAGTGAGGTATGTAGTATCAAACACTCAAATCTGATTTTTTTTAGATTTATTCATGCAATTTTTGGATGTATGGGTATTTGGTGTGTTTTGGAATTGATTTTTGCATGTTTTGTGTTTTCATACTCCAATTTGTAATGGGTTTGTGTTGTTGTTGTTTTATAATGTTATTGAAATATGTTTAGAGTATAGATTGTGTGTATAAAATCTATAAATGTATGTAGGAAAAATGGATTTGTAAAGAAAACTTATGTGTAGTGTAATATATAAAGTTGTCTATCAAGTGTTTGATGAAATGTCCCTTTGGAAGCAAATTCCAAATTGTGAAGAATTTGGTCATGGACCCTTCATTAAAAATGTTTATTTTACCATTTAGAATGAATCTAAAACAATTTTAGGAAGATTTGTGCAATTTAAGAACAAAATATGTTTAGATGACCGTGCTTGATGCAATTTTGACCTCCATGTGGCACCTTGTGATTTTTTTAGAATTGGGTTACGGACCCTTCGTGAAAAACATTTGTCTCATTATTTAGAGTAAATCTGGAAATTTTGAGAGTTATTTGTATATTGGATGTATAAGGTAAAATTTTTTAAGTTCTTGATGAAGAATACCCTCTGTTTCTGTTTTCTGCAGTGAGCAGAAACTTGTATGAAATTCTGGGATTTTTATATAAAGTAATTTTGGAAACGGTTTGTTGAGGAATACTTTATTATATGTCTAGTACGTGGGTATTTAATTTCACATGAAGATATGGCCATTTGGACACGTTTTGAGAATTTATAAGAAAGTTGTTCAAGTCTGTCATTTGGACAGATTCTGTGTTTGATGTTTATAAAATGGGTAGTAAATTGAATATGTGAAATCTGAACGTAAATGAGGAATATAATGAAACCTAACACACATGGCTTGAGTTTAGAATCAAGAATTACAACGTTTGAGTTGATATTGAAAGAGTTTTAAATTTTCTTTTAGAATCATGAATCTGTCAGAAATTATTTGAGTACACTGACTTGTTGTAATTTTTATAAATTGTACAGAGGTCATTTTGAGTTGAACATTTATATATATATAGTATACTTATATTAGGATTTCATTATGAAATCTCATGGTATTTAAAATGATTTGGTTGGTAAAATGTAATTTATAATAAGACTGCCCTGTAAAGAGACAGTATCCCAAGTGCATGAAAATAATGAAACTTTAATGAATTTATTCTTGCAATTGGGTAAGTGATTTGAGTTGTAAATTATTTTTTATACTATTTGGTGTGTATACTACTTGGGTGAATTTTTATTTTCCTTAGTTTTATGATTTAGATAATTTAGTATTAAAGGATATACATGAGCCATGTAATCTTTGTTTTATTGTTATTTGATGAAATAGTGAATGATATGTTTGTATTTGGGAACCTCTTGGAGGTGGGTTAAGAATTCTTGAGTTGTTAGTAATAAACTCAAATCCTTGGTTTAGGTAAAGAGAACACTGAGAACTAAGCTCCTCCAGGCCTAATCTCTCCGTTTAGCTATCAGGTAAGAGATATGTGATATGAGCTTTTAGTAAGTTATAAGGTTTTTTATGAATATGTTTATATATTTTGGTAACCTTTATATTGAGTTTTGTTTCTTACTTCAGGAAGAAGAAATGTTTCGTGTCATGACTCACATATCTTGGGAAAATTCATCTCAATGCAAAAAGTTTAAAGTCTATATATCCAGATGAGGACATTTAATTAGTTAGTTGATAAGGCAATATGTTTAAATGTGATTGGGAATTGAGTGTGGAATTTAAACTTTGTATATAATAGATTGAACTTGAGTATTGTTTTTTATATTTTTCTATGTGTCAATTTAATAGATGTAATGATTTTATAACTATTTATTTATTGGATAGTTGTATGACGATGTATGAATGTGTTTTTAGTATTCAAGTAAAAATCGGAATGAAAACTATAAAAAAATAAAAAAATGTAAAAAGTAAATAGCGACGACTTAAGTCGTCGCTAATTTGTACCTATAAGCATATTAGCGACGACATATTTATCGTCGCAAATAGTATCATTTCAGCGACGACTTATTCACTAATGTTCGTAAGTTATTTGCAACGACAATAGTCACTATTAGCGACGAAAAATGTCGTCGCTGTTGGTAGTATAATAGCAACGACAAAATTTCGTTGCTGAATTTCTAATAGTGACGGAGCAATAGCAATGACGATTAGCAACGACAAAGTCGTTGCTAATCAAAATTAGCGACAACTTTTAGAGTATTAGCGACGATTTTGTGTCGTCGCTAAAGGCCAAATTTCTTGTAGTGTGGCTTCTTCATTACATTGATTGACCAAATATTAATGGACAAGTGGTAGGTGAGAATTAAACTCACCCCCACTAAATATTACATTGTTGTAAAAGTATTGTGTTTGTAGCTTTATTCTAATCCCATTAACCCACATTTTACTTTTGCCTATAATCTAGTGTCTACCCACACAATCAGTCTTTTCCTACTTTGCTTCAATTCCCATATTCACAGCAAAATTCCTTCAATAAAATTAACCGTTGAAGAAAATCAACGAGGAAAATTTTGATGGACTCCAATCATGGCAGATTGTTTGAGATGTGCTGATCTTTTGTCAAATCTTTCATCAAATTCTGCTCTATGTGGTTATATAAACTTAGGTAATATATAACTCATTCAAAACACAAGGATAAAATCAATCAAAGTTCTTCTATTTTCTGGGTCTTATCATTTTGGGTCTTTTTCTATAGGTTATATCATGTATAGTATACACATGAACCATAGAATATTTGTATTCGAGCAAATCTTTAAACACAAACTCACTTCTATATTACAATCTATAACAAATTTACAAGTTCTTTCTACTCTCAGTATAGAGAAACCATGTGTAACACTTCGCAAATCGCTGAAAGGTGTTAGTTTTGTTATGTGAGTATCAAGATTAAATCCCTCGTTTACCAAGCACTTTATTACTAGCGCCTTGCTTGATTAATGGGGTACACTTCCTAATAATGGCAGTGGCCTCCATTATTGAGCAGGCAGGCAGGCGCGACACTATTATATTTCTAAAGGCTCATATAGTTTATCAAATACTAAGGCCGCGCCAATCCATCCCCAATATTTTTATTATTAATTAGAATTCTTTTTCTTTTTTGTACATATATCTTATATTGACATAAAATATGTTTGCATGGTGGGAGAATATTTCATTAATCTAACACTCTGATATGTGTTGTAATTGTCAATGAAGCACCTACTTTGGCACTATATTAGTATATAGAGTAGATTGATACAACATTATCAAGCAATGGGCTTGTACATTTGTTTATTTTTAATAAGTACTTATCTAGTATACTGCATTATTTCGGATGCTATACATTTTGCCCCTAAATTAAGAATATAATGCTATTGTATTTATCCCTAAAACAGAATCTAATTAATCATATTTGTACATTCTTGAATTTAATCAATATTTCATTTTCTAGTAGTTTGTCAAGATTCTCTCACGAAAATAGATTGGCTAACTATCAGAAAAGAACAAGATCAACCAAGAAAATAGTGAGACAAATATTCCTAAGAAAATGTGGGAGAAACCCGTCGTCTTGTGCAAGTTCAGTGTCTTTGACAACATTTAGTTTCATTTCTTACATTTCTTTACCTGAATATATTGCCAGATGTTAACATTAGTTGATTATATAACGTCTACTTAAATTAAAGAATAACGATAATAACATTCAACAACCATAATGACTATAGAAAGCTAGCAAGTATGGTGTAGTATAGATTTTTGTCGACAGATTAATTTGAATCGTACATGTGTCTATGTTCATTGCATGTCTGCACGTGTGTCATGCCTCCTAAAGCAGGGTTCTTGATTAGATCTTCATGGTTTGGACCTGCATGGGCGGCCTTAACCTTCTGAGGGTTATAATGAAAATAAAGTAACTCAAAAAAGATGAGCCTTTTGTGTGAAATGTTCGATGTCTTCCATACTTCATAGGAGGTGTGTGAAATGTTGTACTTGATTCATTAGATACAATAAATTACATAGCCCGTGATCACTTCTTTATGATCATAATCCGTGAACATTTCACAGCTAGAACCTTACTTTATCTTTTCATTTTTGTCTTCTTTCTACTACTGCATCTTTGCCCCTTGAATCACAATTCATGACAGTATTGTTCCCCTTGATGATAATATTCCTTTTATATATTTGCAACAAATGGAATAACCACACAGCATATATTCTTCATGGATGTCTCAAAGCTAACATAATTTACTTGATATAACTGATGATTTATTGTTAGTTATCATAGCCCAACTTTCGGCAAAAGCAATAGAATAAGTCCCAAAAGTTTTTTAAGTTGTCAATAAATTTTATATAGGCCAGTTAAAGTTCAAGTTACATGTTAAACAACTCTTTATTAATATTATACCATTTAATAACTTTGTAATTAATATTTTGAAAATCTCACATAGATTATAAGAAATTGAAAATCTCATATAGATTATACCTTGCATATATGTATATGTGTGTGTGGTATATTTAGTGAACTCTTGGCTAGTGTTATACCACTTAATATTTTATATTAGATTAATATTTTCAAAATCTTATTATTAAATTACACGTTTTCTTTGTTTTTAACAAAGACGTTAAATTTCAAGCCAATTAGATATTATTCACTATCTAATCCATAAATTTATGTTTCGCATATAATTATAAATAAATAAAAAATAAAATAAAAATTGATATTTAAACATTTTGTAGATGAAATAATTATTGATATGCACTTTAAATCTCTAATCATTATCTTGATATTTTACAGGAATGGAGAGGGTAGAGAGATGATGTAATTCAATGGTACTTTTGTCTAAAACTTCATTTAATAGAAAGTTATTAAGTATCGCTCCCTCGCCATTCGTTAAGCAGCACGAGTTGCACCGCCATCACCAATAGTGGGATAGGCAATTGCGAAAATAAAAAAATAATATATATTTTTACCTTTCAAAATTATTAAAGGCTCAAATTATATATGTAATATTTTATTATTTTTCATAAAAATGGGTGTATAAGAAATAAAATTTGGAAATGATTATATAACGAACTCCATAAATTGATTTTTTCTCCATGTTAAACTCTAAAGTTTTAGATTCACAATTTTCTAATATATGGTTTTAAATTGTTATAAATGAATCATTTTATGAGTTTAACGAAAATGGGCACAAGTTGTACTTGAGGTTTATCTAATTACTAAAAATCTTTACAAGAGAATTATAAGTGAATTTTTTAGTATGAAAAAATTACAATGTAACAAATTGTGAAGTCTCAATCAGGAATTGATGTAATATTGGTAGTAACTGTTTCCAAAACTTATGTATTAGTTGAGTTATAAGTATTTTGAGTCTAGATCTAAGTTTAAGATCAAGTATGAAGACTACAAGCTCCAAAAATGTTCAAGACATGTTGATTTTGTAAGGCTCGATTGCTACCTCTACTGCTAATTATCTAATTGATTGAATTTAAGTAAGTGCAATAGGTATTTCGATTGGTCGAGTGTCACTGATTCTGCAGTAAAATAATCAAACAACACAAAATCTTTATTGATTTCCTGTGACTTAATGATTGGGATATAAAAGGCTCATTATGAGGTAAAAAATTGCTGCAAAAAAGGAGCGCCCTATTTTCCTCTTCTACTCTCTCTTATAGCTATATGTTTTGGATTTTCCATTAGAGTGTGAGTGAAGATTTTTGTTGGAGAAGGAGCTAGTTGCCCCTCTTTATGCTTAAGGATCCTTTGATCAAGCTACCTGGTATTGGCATCAACCCATTTCTAGAGTAGAGTGAATCACAATGAAGAACCATGCACGTGGTGGATTTCGTGTTTTGAGGACGGCCATTGAGAGATGAGTCCAGTGGGGAGTAAGAGCAATCGTGGGGAACGGTTGTAAGTATTATATGAGAGTCAGTGGGTATACCTTGTAGCCTTTGTATGTAAAAAATTTGAATCTCAACATAGTGTAATCCTTGGTGTTTATGGTTGTGACCATAATCACCCGTAGAGTTTTTACCTCAATTCGGGGGTTTTCTCTTTGTCACCAAATCGTTTGTGTTATTTATTTTCTGCTGCCATATTACTGCGATTTCGGTTATGAAGATGTTTGAAACATGCTTATGCTTTATTTGCTATGTTTGAAACATGCTTTATTTGCTTTCAAATATATATGCATGTGTTTAGCTATTTTGTTATTCACCTAGTGTGGCAACTTAGCTAACTAATTTTTAATTTTGGATTCAAAACCAAGAGTTGTTATAGATTTTCATTGTTGATTGTATTTGGGCAAGAATAAAGCACTCTCACAAATTAACACAATATAATGGATGCTATTTTTTATAAGTTTTCTAACATTAAAATACAGCTTAAAATTCACGTGAGCATTGACCGAGCCATGAATTTTTGCTAGGAGGGGCCCAATTATGGCATTGATAAATCGGACAAAATAAACTCAAAAGACTTATACACACAAATATAAATACACACAAATATTAATCTTATATTTTTTTAATACTATAGTAAGTCACCAGTCATAAATATACTGTATATTAAACTATCAACTTTGATATATATATATATATATATTAAAGGCAACTTAACATCTTGCTAAACTATAATGGATAAAATTAAATAAACCCTTTTTTTTTAGAGAAAATAAAACCTTTTGTTTAATTAGTTTGCTCTGACATATACAAGAAATATCCTAAAATGGTAATAATTAATGACACAACATTGGCAAAATGAATACGTGTTTTTATGGGAGGCGACACAGGCAGAACACGTGTCCTAAAATGGCCACATATCAGCCCAGTATCTCATACAATGCCTAGGAACACTAGATAAAAGTCTTATCCATCATAAGTTTTTGTATTAGATTTTGGATTAGTTTATAATGTGCTAATCCCTTTTTTTTTTTGACAATTCAATAGTTAAGGAATGAGGGTTTGAATCTTAAATCTCTCATTTGGAGAACACCAGAAGATGCCAATTAGTTGAACTACATGTTGGAGTAGTTTCAAATGGGCTTGAAATAGATTTAAATGTACTAGAAGTAATTTCAAATATGTTTGAAGTTGTTTTAAATAGACTTGAAGTAATTTAAAATTAGAGGGACACTTAATACAAAAGTAGAATACATATAAAATTTAATCGGAATGACATTTATTACAATATTAGAGTGCCATTATGATTTAATTTTGATCCCTTATTGAACTTTTTATTTTTTGATAAAGATCCCTTATTGAACTTATATCATGGATAAGACTTTTATCTAGTGTTTTTAGGTATTGGATGAGATTCTGAGCTGATATGTGACCATTTTAAAACACATGTTCTACCCGTGTTGGGTGTCGCTCAGGGGTTGGTCACTGTACATGAGTTGCATTTTATTGTCAAAATTACTCTGAAGTGTTATATATATCATGTGTGTTCCTTGTAGCGTGCACAATGTGTGTATCTAGATATGTCTACTAGCATATAGATTGTCAATGAGTGAAAAGACTATTGGTCAGTATCCGAAATTAAAGTTTTAATGTTCTGACCATTTGTTGTGTACTATTTTCGTTATTCAAAAAATGGGCCAACAATATACATAATTCATTAACACCTCTAACATTTATGATGTGATTTTTCTTTTGTTTTTGCACATTGCTTTATAAATACAGTAGTACTGAATTGTAGTAAATTAATTGCAGAACATTGCAGTTTTGTTCAATGCGATGTTAAATTGTTCCAACTACCACAAATGAAACTAATCAATTCTGGAAGAAGAAAAAAAAAGGAATCTAGGCAATCAGGTTTTGGTAAAAATTAGGCGTGCGTATGGGTTCAAAAAACAGTGTAATTTTCAGCGTTTTCATCACTCTGGTTTCCATTGCGAAAGTGCAAACCAGCTGGTGTTGACTACTTGACTGGGAACTCGTCTTTCAAGTTATTCAACGACCTCTGATCAGACTCCAGCTTTCCTGGATAGAGTACTAGCCACTAGCCAGTACATTGATGTAGACGACCAAAGAGGCAATTCTGATATCACTCTGCATTTAAGAAATATAAAATTGAGGTTAAAGTATTATTTTTTACCGTAAAACTAATATGAAATTTACTTTTCGTTTCTAAATTTTAAAAATTTTATTTTTCATTCCTAATTATTGAAACTTGAAAGTGTTGTTACTAGGGGTGTAATCGGTGAGGTGCGGTGCGATTTTCTCCGGATTTATGCACCTACACCTTATAGTGCGGTTTTTCTATTACATGCACCTGCACCTGCACCTATTAAGATCGGTTTTGGCGCGGTGCGGTGCGGTTTGGTGTGGTGCGGTGTAGGTGCGGTCTTGCGGTTTGGGCTGAACTCATTTGGGTCGGATTGGACTAGTCCAAATGTCAATTTGAATTTAAAAAATCCACCTTTACAACAACTCAAAAATTTGGCTAACTATAGCATATAAATATAAATCATAATTTCCAATCTCAACTTGAATATTTAAGAAAAAAAAAATTATGACATACATATCTCATAGAATGAATCATAATTTTAAATCTCAACCTGCACATATATATCATCCTTATACAAATATAACTCAATCTCAACATTCACATACCATTAGCATACAAATATAATGTAACATCACCTGCATATAGCATTAGCATACAAGTATAATATACTAGGGGTGTAACTGGAGAGGTGCGGTGCGGTTTTCTGCGGTTTTCCTATTACACGCACCTGCACCTACACCTTATAGTGCGGTTTTCCTATTACACGCACCTGCACCTGTACCAATTAAGATCGGTTGCGGTTTGGTGAGGTGTGGTTCGGTGCGGTTCTTGCGGTTTGGTCGGTTGTGTCGGTGAAGCTTACACCCCTAGTTGTTAGGGTGCACCTTTCCTTTAGGTGTCCAGCCCACACGTAGGGGTAGAGCCAAAAAAATATTCTAGGCTGGTTTGAA
>BKZX01028130.1:0-14678 GCA_014362285.1 Fagus crenata
GATTGGAAGACTGAAAACAATTGAGATCTATCTTTAAGCACATAAACCCAAGTTAAACGAGAGTGATCATCAATAAAAGTGACAAAATAACGAGCATCACATAAACCAGTGGTACGAGCTGGCCCCCAAATATCAGAGTGAACTAGTTCAAACGGATGTAAACATGGGTCATCAGTGCGAAGTTTAAAAGTAGCTCGATGATGTTTACTAAGTTCACAAGTTTCACAATTAAAATTAGAAAAAGTAGGTAAGGTGGGTACTAAATGTTTAAGATTGACCGACGAGGGGTGCCCAAGACGACAATGCCACTGATATGGAGAATTTGTAGAATGAAGAGCAGATGGAATCGAGGTGCTAGATGGTTGAAAGTAGTAGAGTCCATCTTTGACAAATCCCCCACCAATCATCCTCTTCGTCTTCAGATCCTGAAATTCACAATGAGAGGGATAAAAAGCAACAGAACAGTTTAAGGCGAGGGTAAGTTTGTGTACAGACAATAGATTAAAAGGGAACTCAGGTAAGTATAAAACATCAGACAAAGTGAGATCAGAAGTGGTTACAGTACCTTTCCCTTGGACAGGAGTTTTAGTACCATTAGCAACAGTGACAAATGAAGGGGAACAAGGACTAGAAGTATGTGAAAGAAGTGAAGAATTACTAGTCATATGGTCAGAAGCTCCTGAGTCAATAACCCAAGACGGACTAGAAGAGGAATGAAGACAAGTGTTACCTGACGCGATTAGTAAGGAGGATGAGGCATTAGTACGCTGGAGAAGTGAATCATACTCAGTTTTGCTAATAAGAACCTGGTCCACAAGAAGAGAACTGGAATTGTCCCCATCAATATAGTAATTAGTACAACCACAACGAGTACACTGCTTGATACCGCGGTCACTTAACCTTGTGATACAACCAAAAGTTTTGAACCGGAACAAGATAATGTCACGAGCTTTCAAGATAACACGAACAACTCGTGACCACCGAAGATAATTTGAGCCTTTGAATTTGGTACTAGTCATAAAACCATAGAAAAGAGAATCCTGAAAGTCTTTGGTGTCACCCATAATAATACAAGAAAGATGCCGAGAGTACCCAGAAAAAAAAAATAGTGGGTGTTACCAAGATGCACAGGTATGTTACCAAAAAAGATGCCAAGAGTACCAAAAATGAGTAGCTGTTACCAAGAGGCACAGGTATGTTACCAAAAAAGATGCCAAGAGTACCAAAAATGAGTGGCTGTTACCGAGAGAGATCTGAGAGAGTAAGGTGTTGGCAACGGCGTGAGAGAGCCAAGACCGAGGCCCGAGACAAGCCTGAGAATAGCCGAGAGTAGTAGATCGAGAGCAAACCGAGGAGATCGAGACCAAGAGCCACTGGTGGCGCGAGAAGATCGAGAGCAAACCGAGGAGATCGAGACCGAGAGCCACTAGCGGAAGGCCTGGTGGTACGATGAGGTCTGAGATGCCAAGTTGGTCACCGGCGATGCTTGGTGAGCCGATATGGTGCGAGTGGAAGCCGAGATGGTCACTGGCAAAGCCTGGTGAGCCGATGAGGTCCGAGATGACCACCGGCGATGCCTGATGGTTTGAAAAAGGTACCGGAGAGGCCTGGCGGCGCCGGAATCCGAGAGAGAACAAAGAAACCCTAAATTTTTAGGGTTTCAAAAAAGAACAGGTAACCTGCTCTGATACCATGTAGAATTATTTGCTGAATATTTTCTGTGTATCTTCTTCTCTCTAGGAGGTATATTATATAGATGTACAATAGGTCTAAATAAGGAAACAATCAATCATAGCTAATTACATAATTTACTCCTACAATTAAGCTGTATTATACATAAATACTAACAACAGTTATGTATGCTATGATCCAACCTCTAATCGAGTTCGTGTTTCAAGGAATGTACTCTTCTTTGAAAATCAATGGTTCTTTCCTATGTCTTCCTCATCAGAGTCTCCCGTTGCTTTCTTGCCTTCTTTTGATGATACTTTGCATGATCCCAGACCTCCGATTGAAAGGTTTCAGCCAGGCATGGTATACCAGAGGAGATCTCCAGTGCTGCCCGCTTCCGCACCTATGTTGCCACCTGTTCCTTTACGCCGATCATCTAGAGTATCAGCTCCTCCTGACCGCTATGGGTTCCTGTTGACTGGTACTACTTCTTCTGCCTTATCTGCCACTCTATCTTCTATTGCTGTTCCTACTAGTTACTCACAGGCAGTTAAAGAGAAATGCTGGCAGCAGGCCCTGCAGGAAGAACTATGTGCCCTTGAGGCTAATAAGACTTGGGACATGATAGATTGTCCTGCAGGTGTGACTCCACTTGGCTGTAAGTGAGTCTACTCTATTAAGGTTAAGTCTGACGGTAGTTTGGACTAGTACAAAGCCTGCTTAGTAGCTCTTGGAAATAATCAAGAATACGGAGTAAATTACGAGGAGACCTTTGCTCCGGTGGCCAAAATGACCACCATCCGCACCATTTTGGCTATTGCTGCTTCTCAAAATTGGGACTTACACCAAATGGACGTGAAGAACGCCTTCCTTCACGGGGATCTCAAGGAAGATGTTTATATGCGTCCTTCTGCAGGTTTACTTCCTACTCCTACTTCGGCAGTGTGCAAGTTGCGTTGCTCCTTGTATGGCCTCAAACAGGCCCCTCGTGCATGGTATGAGAAATTTACCTCTACCCTCTTCAAGTTTGCTCTTCACAAAAGCAAGTATGATGCATCACTTTTTCTTCGCAAAACTGAGAATGGTGTTGTCATTCTCTTGGTGTATGTTGATGACATAATCATCACGGGCATTGATTCAGCTCTGATCTCTCAATTAAGACAGTATCTACAGGACTCCTTTCACATGAAGGATCTAGGATCTCTTACGTATTTTCTTGGTCTAGAAATTACTACTGGTGCACATGGTATTTTTTTGTCACAGCACAAGTATGCTCAGGATTTGGTGGCTGTGACTGGTCTTCAGGATTCTACCCCTCTTGATACTCCAATGGAACTTAATCTCAAGTTGCGCAAAAAAGAGGGTGACTTGTTATCTGACCCTGTATCCTATCGTACACTAGTTGGCAGCTTGGTCTATCTTACAATTACTAGACCTGATATGGCTACAATTACTATGCCGTTCAACAAGTTAGTCAGTTCATGGCTTCTCCTCAGCATCTTCATATGGCTACAGTTCGACGAATCATTAGATATGTCCATGGCACAGCTTTGAGGGGGCTTTCCTATCCAGCTGGTACTTCACTAGATCTTGCCGCATATAGTGATGCTGATTATGCAGGGTGCAGTGATACTAGACATTCTACTACAGGTTGGTGTATGTTTCTTGGTCCGGCTCTTATTTCTTGAAAAAGTAAGAAATAGGACTGTGTGTCAAAGTCCTCAATTGAGTCTGAATATAGGGCCATGTCCCAAGCTTGTGCTGAGATACTTTGGCTCCGAGGGTTATTGACTGAACTTGGCTTCTCTCCATGTGGTCCTACTTCTCTTCATGCGGATAATACTAGTGCCATTCACATTTCAGCCAATCCTATCTTCCATGAACGCACTAAACATATCGAGGTTGATTGCCACTTCATCCTTGAGGCGTTTGAAGCTCAAACTATCTCTCTTCCTCATGTTCCTACCAATCTTCAAGTGGCCGATATTTTCACCAAGGCTCTCACTCGGCAACGGCATAATTTTCTTACAAACAAATTGATGCTTGTGGATAACCCGCATCAATTTGAGGGGGGATGTCAATAGAATAGATGGCCATAACTCCTGCCGTGTCTATGGTTATTAATCTAGGCTGTATATACTCTCCTTAATAGGTTTCCTAGACTTTAGCTTTCCATGTATAGCTTCCTAAAATCACTCTATGTGATTGGCATGTACATATTTAAGTTTCCTTGTATAAACCGGCAGTATTGCCTATTTAATGAAATACCTTCTCTCAAGAGAAGTCATTCGGAATCATTCTGATAATGTCATCCTTACTTTTATATAGGATGAGTTTTAAATGGTTTTGCCTTTATGGTGGTAGGTTCAAGGCCTTCTAGATGCGTGTGTAAATTACGAATCAAAAGCAAATTGGATTTCGGTTTGAAGAAGTTAGTATGTCTTCTGTATTGCTGTTTTGTTAAATATGACAAAATATAAATAAGATCAAACTTGGATTGATATTCCAGTTGGACAAGTTTGGAATAAGTTGTCTTATCCAATGAAGTTTGTGTTTTATACTGTTCTTTTTACCCTAACTTATCTCATGATATCCCTTGGCACTATATTTCCTCTTCACTTCACCTAAAACAAAAAGTCATGTATTACAAAGTCGTGTTTATTGCATTACGTAGACATACATATCTGATGAAAACTGATATTGGGTAGTCTTTCAGGAAGCAGAGCCTGTTTGCTTAGCCAACTGCTTGCTAGAAACTGGAATACACTTGAAGAGCCAACCAATTGGCTAAGACAAAGCTGTGAGTCGAATGGAAGCACCCCATTAGCCCAAATTCAGCCTCTCAGTACTGTCAGAAACTCCATCACCAGTTGAAGAACTAATGGTAAACCCAATAATTAATAAAAGCAGCTTGTTCTTGAATAACTCCTTAAATATGTTCTTCTTCTCTAGTTTCCTAGCATGAAACTCATTGAAGACTTGACAGAGGACAAAAGTATTGAAAATGAGTGTTTTCTTCACTTTCTCGTCCACACAAAAGATGGATTTTTTCCTAAATTGTAGCATCATTAAGATTGTTATCAATCTGGTTATAAATTCCTTTGATCGACCCGCAGATGGCTTTACCATTATTTCATTGTTGGGTAGCTTAGTGGCCAAGGCTGAAGCTCCTCCAAAGTATCCATTATTAGGTTCACCTGTAATAGTTGGACTGTAGTCAGTGACTTTACCAGAAGAAACAGCTGCAAAAAAGTTCCCATCCAGAAGTGAAGTTACCATCCCGGATGACAATGTTTGAGTTCTCTATTTTGGATTTCATCAACCCTTAAATAATTATTTATTTGATTCTTCATCATTTTGTACAATTTGAATATATTTGCATCTCAGACTTCCCTTATTTTTTCTGCATTATCTCATATGCTAGTTCTGGTGTTTTCTACCTTTTCCTTAATCATGTGATTCTCTTATTTTTAAGATTTTATTTTTTCATTTGTTTTGAAAATCGGTATTGGTCGCTTTCCTTGAAAACCAGTACTTTCACAAACTCAAAGTCAACATTTCCAGAAAAGTTCCTTTCACAGCAGCATCAAAGTTCAGGCTTGTTTCTCTTTGCAATCACTTTTTACAATGTTTTGTTAGTGACGCTGCTCAGGAGACTAGGAATTATAAGGTCTGTTATGGAATTTTTGTATGTAAATTGTTAGTTGTGGTTGTTTCCTATTTATTAGCAAGCTTAACACTAGAAGGTTTGGATCTTGGAAGCTAAATAAATCATTTGACTACTGCATTTATTTTGATCATCCATAGTCCTCTGGTTATACTTTATTTCTTATTTATTAGCAAGCTTAACACTATCTTTACATAGCCTAACAATATAGGACAAAAAAAAAGATAGAAAGCCTTGCAAAAATGGGCGCTGCGGTTGAATCTTTGTGGTCTGATTTTGCCTCTGATGCTGAATGTAGGACGTTGAGTTCTATCCATGTCTACTATTGATGAAAAATGAGAACCTCTTGTTTGAACTTCAAAGAAATCTGTCAAGGTACTATTATTACATTGTGACTGTTTTCTATTATGTTTTATAATGTCAAGGTATGTCTCCTTCTTTAGTTCTATTGTTTTATTTGCATGTTTGAGTGCTTTTGTCACTTATCTTTCTCTCTTTAAATTAAGTGACTCATTCGTATGATTGAGTACCAATCCGAAAGTAAAGTCGTTAAAATTGTTATAGAAAAAAATTTGAAGTTGTAAAGGTTAATGGACAAGTCAAGTATGGGCAGCTGAAGCTAATAAACTAAACAAATATTTTTTCTTTTCTTTGATCATTGAATGTGTTCAACATAATTGGTAGGTCTTTTAGTTTCACAACATATCTTTTATTCAGAAAAAAGAGGTTCAGAATACATTAGACATTTGCATGCTGTTCTCTAACTCATGAATCTGATTCTATAGTATCTTGAGCTTCTCTGCAGTATTTCCTTCTCCTATTTCTCCTCTTTACACTAGATCTCATAGTTTATGGACATCCTTGCTTTGCTTCCCCTTAAGTGGAATCTCCATTGGCAGGGGTTTAGGAATTAAAGTCTTCTAGTGTCGAGTTATCCTTGTTTACCACATCAAGACATAATTCCATATTGTTGGCAGCAAGGGTATCAATAACTTGTGTAATGTCATATCAACTGTATTGTCAACTCTAATATTACATATTTTGTATATAAAACTACAAACCCTGTAATATCAAAATAGATGGTCCGACATATGGCAACAATTTCAACAGATTATGTGTACTCGGTGGAGATATGTAATTGAGGATTGTATTAAGACCATTGTAACTGAAAATCTCCAAAATGTGTTACGTAACCTCTGTTTTTTCTTTCTAGGAAATGCATTAAATCAGTCAAAGCATATCATATCCTTGCTCGTCTCTACCTCATTGAAAAAATAAATGAGGACATAAAAATGGACACCATCTGTAGCTTTCTGTTCCTCAAAATGATTCATATTCCATCTCTTCCCCAACTCATGTAGTTCTTGATGATTTCAATCTATCATTTTGAAATGGCGTACAAAGTGGATGACAGAGAAAAAAGCAGACTAGTGTGATTTATCTAACTATTATAAAGAAAATGGTAATGAGTTTTGATTTTATCCTACAATTTTTCATTTTATTATGAAATGAATCACGCTCTGCTTAAATTTCTATTGTCCCTGCCACATAAGTTGAGATGATCTTTAGGTGGAAACTTGTGGAATTGCATTTTTCCTTTAATTTTTTCCTACTTTAGAAAGCATAAATTTTCATCTTCCTGTGTCTAATATTGTTGTTTTCTTTCCATATTACTATTCTACTTAGATGTACCATGATTTGAGCATTGTTGCAAAACTTTGGGAGCTTGGTATTCTAGTAGTTTCTCCTTATTGAAGCAAATTAAATTTATAGGCTGTTCTTTTGACATTTGGTAATTTTTTTTTATACTAATTATCTAATTGACTAAAAGATTGCAAAATGATTTCATTTGCAGTAGCAAATCTGTAATTACCCGTAACTTGTGCAACTTGTGCATGTGTATGTGTGTTTTCCTCTTTCCCTAACTAATGGCAATTGTTGGCATTATTAATTGTTTTCAATATGGGTGCAGTCATTAGGTTACTTTAAGCCGAGCTTTGGTTACATATACTTCATTGTAATTTTCCTTAATATGATTTAAGTCTTTCTGTATTGCTGATATGTTAAATATGACAATAAATAAGATTGAACTTGGACTAATATTTCAGTTAGCGAATTTTGGGGTTGATCTAGCCAAGCTTTGCTACAATGTGGTCTTTCTCCTTTGAGGACCGTACCATCAGAAGCTTGTCAAATGGGGTTGATCTAGCCATTACATAGACTTTAATCCTCTCTCCAGGTTAGTAGATTCTGAAAATTTCCCCTTCTACTACAGCTTCATTGTTCAAATCCTCATCATGATTGAGAATGCCACATTTAAAAGCTATAGCTTTTGCATGCAAATTTTCACTTGTCATTTTTTTGATGTTTAGTCTAGCAGCTCTGCTAGATGCTACAGCTGTTCTGACTATTGGATGACTTGGGTCCTGAAAACCAACCCTAATAGCGTTAGGCTAGTTTCTTTGAGCTTCTCTAGATCCTCTCCACTTTCTTCTTTGACTTCTTTATGGCTAAGGCAATGCATTGTAGGCTTTTTGCTACCATATTCTTAATAATGGTCCCAAGCCCCTCTCCTTCCTTAAGCATGGATTTCAGTATCTATATTGTCTTAATAATTTGAGAACATGACAAGTATCATCTCAGATGTTGATCCCTTCCAGAGGGTGCATATAGTCTTCTCACTCTTCCGCTTTGCTGAAGCTCCACTTCTCTTTTTATTTAAATTGAAGATGTTGACATCGATTATCTCAAAATTCTGCTTGATTTCATTGATATTCATATCTAAATCGATGACAACCCAAGCAAGTACTACTTTTGCAGTAGGACTCACAAAAATCTCCATAAGTGATGCAAAATCTTTTTTTTTTAAATAGTACCAATTATGTTTAAACCAAAAGCTTGTTGTCTTTTATCAAGAAAATTTGGTGCTTTTCTTAGGAATTGTACCTTCTGTCATTTCTTCTTTACCAAGCCAATATTCTATTAGCTTCATCTCATTTATTGTAAGAGTAATAGTTATAGGCAAACCTTCCAGAATTGCGACCATCATGATTGTGACTGCTAGTCTGCTACAGCAATAAGGCATGATCAGTTATCATGCACTTCTTCCTCTAAACTTTGAGTTTAAAATATGAGCATGAATAATTATATTTAGAGCATCAAAGCAACACTTGTTGCCACTTCATCTCTTTTATTATCATGAGCAAGGAATTTTCTTGTAGATGTCTAACAGTGTAAGCAAGCAAAATGCTAGTGTCATAAGCCTATTCTTATATGTCCTAAAACATTCCATCCATCGTCAGGGAAGTCTAGGGTTTGTCAAACATAGGGGCATATATATCAGCAATGAAAAAGCAGACAACAGTGGATAATCAGACTTACAGTTCTTTTTTCATTTAATAATCAGAAAAGACTTTAGATATGAAGACCATTATGCTCCTTTATATATGCAAATCCTTTCATTTTGGTATAATATTGTTTCTCCAAAAAAATTTATTTTCAAGAACTTTCATCTGGTGCTTCATGATTCATTAGACTGCTTCAATCAAAAAAGCTTTCTGAAGACATTTCAATAGGCTTCTTCAACCACTTCCCTTACTGCATTGTGTGATGGCATATTTTCTAATGTGTAACCTTATCATAACTTTTTTGCTTATGTGCAGTTTGGAAAGCTTTTTACATCATTAATCGGTACTCACATGCTGATATGACATCTAAGAGTTCCCTTATTTTTTCTGCATTATCTCAAATGCTAGTTCTGGTGTGTTCTACCTTCTCCTTTATCATGTTATTCTTCTATTTTTAAGGTTTATTTATTTATTAATATTATTATTGCTTTACTTGTTTTGAAAATTAGTATTGGTGGCTTTCCTTCAAAACCAGTACTTCCACAAACTCAAAGTCAACTTTTGAGGAAAAGTTCCTTTCAAAGCAGTATCAAACTTCAGGTTTGTTGCTCTTTCCAATCTCTTTTTACAATGTTTTGTTAGTGACCCTGCTTAAGAAACTAGGAATTTAAGGTCTGTTCTGCAAATTTTCTATGTAACTTGTCGATTGTGGTTGTTTCTTATTTATTAGCAAGCCTAACATAAAGTAGTTTAGATCTCATATCAGTTTCTAAAGGCATTGTATACCACCAGAAACACTCACGATACAAGTTCATATGTAACATGTGTAATTTCACACTTGTCTAACTACATAAGCATATTTGGTATGTACAACTGATAAATGTTTTTTTTTTTTGGGTGCATTTATGCTAAATGTAAGTATGTAACACATAGTTATTATTATGGTCGTGACGAGTTTTACTACAAAGCACTACCAACTTGTTGAAAACACCATCGTCTATTCGAAAAAAGAAAAAGGGGGGTGGGGGGTTGAATAGATTAGACATTTGTGTGGTGCAGTGGTGCTCTCTAACTCATTAATCTGTTTCTGTAACACTGTGATCTTCTCCTCGAATATATCCTTTGTCTCTTTCCTCCCCTTTATACAAGGCTTCATGGTTTATGGACGTCCTTGCTATGCTGCCTCCATAAGTGGAATCTCAATTGGCAAGGAGTTTGAAATTAATGTCATCTATTTTTTTTGTTTGTTTGTTTGTTTTTGTTTAGTGGAAGGAATTAATGTCATCTAGTGTTGAGAAATCCTCGTTTACCATATCAAGACATAATTTCAGATTGTAGAATGCAAGGGTATCAATAACTTGTCTAACATCATAGCAAACCAATTTTCAACTCTAGCATTAACTGGTAAACAATCATACAAGTAGAAACCGTGTAGTAACTAAAAAGGCATCTCAAACCTTATTGAATCATTAACTGGTAAACAATGATGGAGGTAAATTGTTCAATAACAAAATATATGCACCCACATATAGCAACAATTTCGGCAGACTAAGTATACCAAGCAGAGATATGTAATTGAGGTTAGTATTAGGACCATTGAGACTAAAAATCCCCAATTTAGGTTACATTGAATCAATCAACGTACAAGCATACCTCATCTCCACTAAATGCTTTCTGCGCTATGAAATTTTCCTTGTAGTCTTATTGTCAAATGTTAGTTGGTGGATTGGATTTACTGTTGGCACTTTTATGTTGCCTCTGAATCCGTTTTCATTATTGAAACTGTAAAAACATGATTTGTTACTATAATGAACCATTTTGGCAATATCACGATTCATAAGCATCCATAATCTCTGTTTTTATTCCATAAGTATAACTGTAAAATTAGTCAAAGCACATATCCTTCTTCTTGTCTCTGTCTCTACCCATTGTTTCATATCCCCAGAAAGAAAATTAAGAAATTAAATATGGACACGATCTGCAGCTTTCTATTCCTCCACAATGATTCATATTCCATCTTTCCTTGACTCATCTAGTTCTTGACAATTTCAATCAATAATTTTGAAATGACGTACAAAGTGGACGACTGATATTGTGAAACACCAATAATTATGAGAAAAAAGCATACTAAAGTGATATATCTAACTTTAATAAGCAAAAGGTAAAGAGTTTTGGTTTTATCTTACCATTTTTCATTTGATTATTTAGTGAAATTAAGGTTTTGTAATTTAGTACTTTTCCTCTCTCATTTAGTCCTTTATCTTGCTACTAAGACATTATGGGAAGTGGGAAACTAGTATACAATTTGAATATTTTGATTGTTCGGGTTTTGTTTATAGATTTTCAACCCAATAAAATGGGTTTTTTGTCTGAGCTTTTTGATGAAGATTGAAGAATGATTTAGGTAGATGATTTACCATGTGATAATTTTGATTGGTTATAACCATATGCAAGCATTGAATGAGTTTCAATGCATGAATTTTTGTTTGCTTTATGCCACTGTTGTTAGGGTTAATAAAATAAATATATAATGAATTGCAAAAGTTTTTAATCGAAAAGTTGATCTTGCAACTTATTTTTATGCAGTTCATTATAGAAGATGAGAGAATGGAAGAGTTTTAGCCATGGACTCCTCATCTGAGACATCGGAGTCCAAACTTAGCAATCTTTCTTCAGCCCCTGCTGTAGTGCATTTAACCAATTAGCATTTCCCAACAGCTGCTGAGGGATCCATCATGTATACTTGATTACAGCTGGAGCCAGGGACTGTAAGAACGCTCATCATATGCCATCTCCATTTGTCTAGTCAACATACCTACATAAAAAGCCAAAATTCCATCAGGATAACCAGACCTGCTCAGCAATGGGGAAAGTGATAAGGTAGCTTTGGTTAAGAAGAAGAGCCTACCCACTGATGGAGAGAATAGTAAGGGACCTATAGTCTAACAAGCTTGCTAACATATGGGGAGAGTGGTGAGGTAATGATTCTGAAAGTTATAACTATGCCTGCTTACCTAAATCTGCAGCTAGTCGTTTTGTAATGTATTTGGTCATATGTGTAATGAATGCCATATTTTAGTATGGTCAATTGTTTCATTACCATCTTATATGAGAATACTGCAGAGGATATTGCAATAACATGTTAATGGAGTCTGCGTACAAGTTAATAAAAATCCCATTTATCACGTGACATATTAAATTTTCTGTGCAGTGCAAACACTTGTTTGAAGATGCTATATGAGGTTGATGTGTATGAAGTGGAGGCATTGGTGTTTGTCAGTGGCCAGAATAGCAAAGGGTACTTGTATACATAAAAAGGGGTTGATTAATATTTCTTTTCCGGTATGTCGTGGTACTTAAATCCCAAATATTGTAATAGGTGTACAAGGACAGTATTGTTATATAGTAAACTACTTACTTTCATTACCTATAACTTGACTTTGACAGACAACTTTGGGAATGTCGGATGTACCAAAAACAAAAAGCACTTGGTGAAGTACTATTTTACTTCTTTGATAGTATTAACTTTAGATTTGCTTTTCGGTGTTTGGTTGGCTCTAAAGATATTTTATACAGTCTATGTGTGACCAATTGCTTGTTCTGAGTAGTTCTCTAATCAAGTCAAGGCAATTTTGTATTGCCTGTTTCTTATTAATAATACTTACCAGAAAAAGAATCTGATTTTTGTCTTGTTATATTTTTGTTACACTTATGTAGTTTTGTGGATAATCAATTATTTCACCGAAATTATCGGGAATTTGATTAGGGTTTGAATTATTTTCAATTTGATACATGTAAAGGGAGTTGCAAGGAATTATGTAATTTCTTTTTTAACTTTTGATTTTGTATTATTGATTGCTACATGCATGTAGAGAAGTCAATGTATACATAGGGAGCAACTGTATACCATGTTTGTCATCAAAGAAATGCAATAACTCATTGTGGGCAGAGTAAAAACAGAGGAAAGAAATTAAAAGGAGTATTTGGTTTGAAAGCATTTTTTATTTTTTTATCTTTTGTTAAAATAAAAAAATTACCTTGAAAGTTAATCAGAAGAAACCAGGAAAGAGAGAGAGAGAGAGAGAGAGAGAGAGAGAAGAGAAAGAGAGAAAAGAGAGGCAGAGGAATAACCAAGAATAAGAAGGCGAGGAAGAGACTTGTTGTACTTGTACCGCCCCATTTCCTTTTACCGCCCGAAATTACCACTAATTTCAATTCCCGATACATTTCAGACTTACTTTTTTAGTCTTCATATTTTTCTAAATTTGATATACACTGTTGGCTCAATTTTCATAAATTACAAATTTACAACTAAAAAATAAAAAAAATAAAAAAAATTGCCTGCCGATTGAAAAATAAGCACAAAACGCGTACCCAAGAAATTTCTTCATGTCATCACGTCTTCTTGGCCTCACAAGTCACAACAACTCGACTACCATTCATTTCTTTGACTTTGTCATTCCCATTCTCTCTCAAATTTATTGAATTGTCTCTTCTGAATTTTCTCTGCGAACTTAACATCACTTTTGATTGAAAAGCACTGTCACCAGGCTTGTCAACATGCCTCAGCTTTCTTTGTTCACAGGCAAGCAATGAGCCCATTAATTCTTGAATTGTCAAGGTTGAGAGATCTTTTGCTTCTTTAATAGCAGTAACTATATAATTATATTTTTTAGGATTGATAAGATTTTATTTTTCTCAACAACCCTTTGATCAACGCATTTGATTAACAAGTTCCATAATTCTTAAAAAATAATCTTCCATACCTCATGTTTCCTTCATTTTGGCATTCTCCAATTCTCTTCGGAGAGATTAAAGTTGAATGCTTATTATCTTACTGTCACCTTGAAATTATTTCTGTAAAAATTTCTCTTGCATTCGTTAAGATTTGGTTAATTGACTCAAATACCCATATTTTTATACGATAAATGTATAGTGTGTGTCAGAAAAAATAATCATATAATATAGTTTAATAGTGTTCATAAAACATTTGTTAAGGAATTATTTAATATTTTCACTTTTTGAGTATTCGTAAAATTTTAATATTAAAAAAAAAAAAATATTAAGGAATTATTTAATATTTTCACTTTGTGAGTATTCGTAAAACATTTGTTAAGGAATTATTTAATATTTTCACTTTTGTGTTACATTAACCAATAAAACATAAACAATATTATTTTTTCCAAGAATATTTAAACCCAATATATTTAAATTCAACTAGGAACCTGATGTACTTGACTTAAAGAATTGTACCTAAATTTTACCCCTACAATAAATACGTACTCTTTCTCCTCACAGAATGTACATCTTATCATGAATTTAATTTATGAGGCCCACCATATGGGGACTACTGAATAATCCTTCATTTACATAAATGGTGGGTCTCACTAAATAAATTTAGGGTGGGATCTATCATTCAAGTGAAAGAGTGTACATTTATTGTGTTCCATGACTACCGAATAATTTTGATGTTGAAGGCCTATTGGCAACCACACAACAAGTAAAGTCTATCATACTATTAATTCCCTTACTGTGAGAGTTGGTTCATAATTAATTGTAGAGTTGTTTCATGATTAATTGCAGTGACATTGACTATACATAACATCACGGCCCTATTGTGTTCCGTGCATTAATTAGCAATATAGTAATGCGTTAAAGTTACGACCTTTGTCTCACGATCAAAAAAATGTTACAAGCTTTGTCTTTTTCTTTACTTTTTTTCCAATTCCATAAAGGAGGAAATAATGCATCCTCCAGAACAAATACAATTGCATTTCTACTTTCATGGTGTAGTTTATATATGCACACACCCTAAGTAACATTTATATTTGTTCTGCATGTATATTTGACCAGAAGGCTATTATGATAAGCAACATTTCGAGAATAACTCAGGAAATGACTTGCCTTCACCACAGAAAATTAACCTGCAGCAATAATTAATTAATAAGTCCAATTTTGAAGGCCTAATGATTAATTAACAAAATCAATTAAAC
>BKZX01028140.1:0-13644 GCA_014362285.1 Fagus crenata
CATGAGCAATCTGCCTTGCAATCTTTAACCTGCTCCCCCACGCCATGGGCTGATGTTTTAGTTTAGCAACATCGGAGACATAAATTCGATCTGCAAGTCTACCATTGGCAACAAATTCAAAGACTAAGATGGGAGATGGAGTCTCAAGACAACACCCTATGGGCTTTAATACATTACTGTGACCGCTCATCTGTGCAGAAATCACTAAATCATTGATCATTAAATCGGCCCAAAATACACTGTAAAAAATTCGTTTAACGAAAACCATTCGCCCTCCAAGAGAACCCTTATACCAACCCGAGGATTGATGATCAACATAGTTGTCGGTTGTTTGCCGAAGCTCTTGAGCAGAGAAGGTACGGATGGGAATAGGCTTGGCATTGCAAGAGACAATCAGCTTCTCCAGTAGAATGCTTCCATGCTTAAGAAACGCTTTCTCTCTTTTCTTTCTTTCAAACAAATGATCTCTCAACCAACTCCACATAGCTTGAATATGGCCTAATTAATCTCTTATTCTCTCTCTCCGACCACCCACCAAAATGGAATTCGAAGCAAATTGTGCCTGCTTACTACCATAGAGCCTCAATGTTCATTTACTAGAATGAAGGGTAACACACTTACAAGTGAAGCAAGTGCAGGGAAGTTTCCTTGAAACTTCTCTTTAGCCTTTTCAAAAGAAGACTTTGATTCCTATAGAGGGTCAATGTCCTTTCCTTTTTTTTGATAGATTCCTATAGAGGGTCAATGTCCTTTCCTTTTTGGACAAACCTGAACAAATGTTTTTATTTTGGTGCTAAAAATTATATGTTTCAAAGGATGTACACTTCATGGAAATTATGTTAGGAATGATTATGATTACCTGTATTACTAGAATAAAAGATATTATAATCAAATAAATATTTTTATATTACTTTCAAGAATCCTATTCTATTGATTAGAAAAATAAGAAAGGATAGTTAAAGTTTTACGCAAAATAAGAAAGGATTAGTTTAAAGCCTAAAGGCAAAAACGATTCTTGAAAGTAATATTTGCTAGATTGCATTGTTTTTTTTTTTTTTTTTCTCACTCTGGCCGCACCTGTGGTCTATGGAGCACAGCACATTGTTGGTGGTAGCACTGGTTGGAGTCAAGCAGGTGATTACAGCACCTGGGCTGCTGGTGAAACATTTACGGTTGGTGACACCCTTTGTAAGTGTTTCCTCTTTCGATCACACCCAAACCGAGATTCAGATTTTTTATTTTTCTTTTCCTTTTCAAAAAAACTTTGAAAAAAATAATTTGTTAACAAGGTAGTCACAATCAGAATTAGTAATATATTTTATATGGCTTCTAATGCAATGTTAAATCATGTAATTTAAACATACAGAAATAATTTATACACAGATTGATTGAAGCATTTTGGCATGGTAAGGATGAAAAGTGAAAACATCAAGATTGATAATGTAGTAGATTGGTATTAGTTAGAGTAATTACTAATTTTTTGCTTAACCAGAGTAATTACTAATTAGAGTTAACCATGCAACACTATTTTATATTAGAAATTATGCATATATTATGCTGATATAAATAAGCACTATATATATACAAGTACATAGCTCAAATTGCTCTAAAGAAAGTCTTCCTTAATTCATAACATTGGCAACTTGTAATTCCCATGACGACCATATATTTATGTCATTAGGTAGTGTGGAGCTGGTGAACAAAAGTTTTTATGTCGTGATGCACATAAATCAGAATCATGGAAGTCATCTATATTTCTCGAATACCATTTACAATATGAGTCCAAGTTTTGTGTCAATTTTTTCAAACAATAGAAGAATAATTAATCCATGCCATGTGTAAGTGAATACATCCTAGTTTCTCAGTCTCTTATTGCTATCTAGACCGCTACACCTTTGTGACCGGTTGATTTCAAATCAAATTGATGTTTAGCACAGTTTTGACCTAACAACATCGCAGCCCCAAGAAAAAAAACACCTTTGGTTAAGGCTTAGTTCAAGGCCGTAGACTTTAGTGCCTACAACAAACATAGCCTTGACACAGGGCAGTTATCTTCAACACTCCAGCTACCTCTTAGTGTAAGCGTATAAGATTTGGCCTCTTGAACTCTCTATAGTAATTGTTATCACTAGTTACATTAATACCTTTGAAACGTGGCCCCTTTTCATATGGGTCAATGACAAATTGGACACTATAATTGAAGCCACCAAGGCCGAGATGCGAAATCAGTATTATAAGAAGTAATTTTTTTCCCAACAACTCCATTTGTTGTTCTCTTTCTTTTCTTTTTAAATTTTTAATTATATGATATTGTCAAACATTGAGTTATCTATATTTTAATTAGTTAGTGCTTTTTTTTCTTTTTTTTTTATCATGATTCTCAATATCTCATGGACCGACCAACCATTGATTGAACACATGGGTTTCATTAATTTACAAAAAGTAATCCCCTTTTCAGGTTTAACCACTTTTAGTAGGTTAAATACATTGTTTATTTGACAAACAAATACTAACTAAGGTTTTAACCTTTCAAAACAGTGTTCACCTATACCACTACCCACAAAGTGGATATAGTAAATCAAGCTGACTACAATAATTGCAACTCTGGCAATGCCATCCAATCCTACCAAGACGGAAACACAACAATCCCACTATCCTCTGCTGGCACAACTTACTACATATGTCCCACAGCTGGTCACTGTTCTGGGGGCATGAAGCTATCGGTCAATGTTGTAGCAGCTAGCACCGCCCCAAGCGGCACACCGCCCACCACGCCCTCCACTACCGTCTCACCTCCACCACCACCACCACCACCACCACATAGTGGAGCTGCTAGTATTTCTTGTAACATGAACAATTTGATGTTTGGGTTTTTGCTTGTGTTAGTGACCATGTTTGCATACATGGGCTAGGCGAGAGGCAGTGCTATTGACGTAATTTTCTTGTTGGTTTGTTGAATTATATTGTATTGTGTGTATCTTTATTGAATGGGAGATGTAGCCTGTCAATATGGTCTTATGAATGAATAATTGGTCCTTACGGGAATTTGTCATTTATTCTCATATGCTTTTGACTTTGGTTTTACTTGCTTTTGTGTAAAAATTATTGTCTATTGCAATTTTACTCTTGTGTTAGGCAGTGCTATTAACGTAATGTTCTTGGTGGCTTGTTGAATTGTGTGAACCATTATTGAACAAGAGATGTAGATTTTCTGTCAATGTCTTATGAATGAATAATTGGTCCTTTAAAAAAAAAAAAAAAAAAAAATCCTTACAATATAATTTGTAATATTTCCGGTATGCTTTTTTACTTTAAATTTATGTGATCACGATCACATCATCTCCCTTCAGTTAAGATGTCATATAAACATAATACAAATTTGACCAAAAATTGATAGAATAAAGGTTTATAAGGTGTCAAGAGTTTTATAATTTAGTGGCATTGTCTGCTGCTCTCCCCTATAAAAATAATTAGAATTAAAATCTCACTCAACTATTATTGTAACTATCAAATTATAAATAAATAAAAAAGCTCTGTAATGCATTATTATCAAGAAAATAGGGTAAATGATAAATCTATACCCCGAGAAAGGTCTCTACAACATTTGTTAAATGGTAATGAGTGAACTCCCACCCATCCCACCCAAGGGTTTATTTACATATTTATCATGTTAGGATTATTTTCTAATGTATAAAATGTGTGATTAATGAGAGAGTAAACAACATATTTCATAATTGTGGAGGTGTCATGTTCTTAATAGTAAAAAAAATATAATGATGTTAATGGTAGCCGATAGAAGAATCAATAGCAACTTGTTAATTCAAAAGTTGTGAAAAAGATTATGTATTTAGTATTACTCAATTATTAAAGTTTCCAATATTGAGTACATCCAATGAGAGCTATCGAGGAGTAATTTTCTAATTTGGGGGCTAAATTAAAAAATAAAATAGTAATAATGATTAGAACATGTAGACATTTTTAACTGTGGAGTTTTTATCCTTTTTTTTTTTTTTTTTCTTCTTTTTTTTGGCTAAAACAATACTTTCATTAACCAAAGGAAACAACGCTATCCCTGTACAAAGCCTCCCAAATAGAAGATGGGATAGCAGAAAAATTACAGTTAAAACTTACAAAACTTAGAGCAACAGCTTTGGCTAGGGAGTGCGTCACACCATTGGCATCTCTTTTAATCCAACAAAAATTAGTGTCAATTAAATCATTAGAGCAATTAAACCTCTAACATTTGGATTGTGAATTGTGATAAATCAAATATTCTATTAACATTTTCCATTAAAAATCATAGCATATTCAATTATGTCAAGTGCATATAATATCTATCACATGATCAATAATTTTGAAATGTCATTATTACAACATACACACAACACGTTATAAATCCATTAGTTTTAAGTAAAAATACTTATAGGATAATGTTTAATTTGTCATAAACCTAATATTCATAAAAATTCATTGTTAAAATCCAATGTTGAACAAAATAATAGGAAAAATAATTTCTTGTGCCCAACAAGCAGAAAGCCCACAAGAAGGCCCATCCCAATAAACCCTTGTACACAATAGTAGTGTCTTTCTTTCCCCTCCCTCCTATCTTCCCTGCAATTGCATCGTCAATCCGTCGCAGAGAAACAAAAAGAGTCCGAGAACATTCAAATTCGTTTCACAGAGAAACAAAAAGCGAAAGAGAGAAGTAAAAAAATGGCTGGAGGCGGAGGAGCTGTGGGAGAGGAAGAGTTGGAAGAGTTCTACGTTCGGTACTACGTGGGACACAAGGGAAAGTTCGGACACGAGTTTTTGGAGTTCGAGTTCCGCTCCAAGCCTCCAACGGGATGCTTCGCTATGCCAACAACTCCAACTACAAGAACGACACCATGATCCGCAAGCAGGTCTATGTCACCCCCGCCGTACTCAAGGAGTGTCGCCGTTACGCCGTATCATCCTCGAGAGCGAGGTTTCTTCTATGCTTTCCTTCATTTCGATTTTTTTTTTTTTTTTTTTGGTTATTTAGGGTGTAACGTGTGTGTGTTGTTTTTTACTTTTTTCTTTTGTGAACATTGAAATATGTGTGTAATTATTTGGCGTTTTTTATATTCAAATTATTATGTGTTGTTAAGTTGTTTTTGATTGTTTGTTGGGATCTAAATTTAAGAGTTTAAAACTTTAGGATTTGAATATTGCGCGATGTTCTCTAGCAGCACCTCTATTAATATAGGTTTTTTTTTTTTTTTTTTGGTCTTTTTTGGCAACACCAATTAAATTTTAATTAAAAAAATATTAGATATATAATGAGAAAATAAATATGAATTTTAGTTTTTTTTTTTTTTTTTGAGAACAAGGATAGTGACTGTATTAAAGATGAGGCAACTCTGCCTAGATTACATGATCAAGAAAGTCTGGGACATCTTCCAACCAGACTAAAAACTCAGAATGCAAATCTGAGGCCTTGCGAGCCAAAACATGGGCTGCATTATTACCGGCCCTATTAACATGACAGTATCTAACACATTGAAAGGAAATAGCCAGATGCTGAATATCCAGGATGATATCACCATATGTAGCCAAGCACAGCTCCTGGTCCTTGAGAGCCCGAATAACTAGCAAAGAATCCCCATCTAATTCCACATTCCAAAGGCTAATATCCCAAGCCAACTGGAGAGCTACCCTTGCCGCCATTGCTTCAGCATCTGCAATAGCATAAGCACATGGATATCGCTGACATGCCACAGCTACTGGGAGGCCCTGCCCATTTCTAATGACTACCCCCACTCCGGTGGACTGATGCTTCGGAAAAACAGCCGCGTCAAAGTTAACCTTAAAATCGCACACCATAGAGGGTCTCCAAGATATAGGAATAGTCAGAACTTTTGGAACAACCGCATCATTGGCTAGGTGATATTCAGAGGTGAGTCGCTGAATCAGAGGATAAATGGACTCCAAAGGATCAACGAGATGCTGGTACAAAGCTTTATTCCGACGTTGCCAAACACACCAGAGCATAAGAACTATCTCTGCCACCGATATACCCGATCTACATTCGAAAATCTGGGATAGCACATCAAGAAAAGAGGTATGACGATGGCGAAATATTTTTCGAGCGAAGCCATGATAACCCCACAAGGCAGTAAGTGAAGGGCAGCTCCACACAGCATGGAGGACATCTTCCTCCGCACCAAGACAAAAACCACATCTTCCATCCATTACAATACGCCTTCGAGAGAGATTAACCATGGTGGGCAGAGCATTCAAGCATGCACGCCATAGAAAATGACGAACTTTGTGGGGAACACGAACTGACCAAACCATCCTCCAGAATTTTTTCCATCCTCCCATGTCAGAACAGCTTTGCTGAGATACGGTCTCTGTCTCCACCAGCATTTGATAAGCACTCCAAACCGAATAATTCCCATTTTGATCCCGACTCCACACTAATGCATCATCCCGACCCTGTATACTTAAAGGGATACGTTTTATTAACTCAGCGTCTCCAGGAAGGAAGATTTGATCAATTAAATAAGAATCCCAAGTACCACTAGAGTGCTGGATGAGGGAGGAGACTCGCGCTTCAGCATCAAGTAAATTAGGAGGGGAGAGAGGCAGGCCAGAGGATGGAGGAAGGATCCATTTATCTCTCCAGATGCTTACTGAAGTACCCCTACCAATACGCCACCTCGCTCCTTTCTGAATCACTGAACGCGATTTAAGGATGCTTCTCCAAGCAAAGGAGGCTCGGTGTGAATATCTAATATCCAAGATGGAGCTGTTGGGAAAATATTTCGCCTGAAGCACTCTATAGAGTAGAGAGGATTTATTGTGAATAAGCCACCACACCTGCTTTGCCAACAAGGCATCATTGAACTTCGACAACTCCCTAAACCCCATGCCACCCACCTGCTTAGGCTTGCAAAGAGCTCCCCAATTAACCCAATGAACTTTACGAGCTTCACCCGAGTGACCCCACCAGAAATCACGCACCATTTTCTCTAACTCAAAGCACAACTTCTTTGGGAGTTTAAATACATTCATTGTATACGTCGGAATGGCTTGAACAACTGCCTTAATCAATACTTCCCTTCCAGCCTGGGAAAGCAGCTTCCCTTTCCACCTTTGTATTTTACGCCAAACCCGTTCCTTCAGTTGGGTAAAGGATGTATATTTTGCCCGACCAACCATGGAGGGAAGACCCAAGTAATTCTCATATTGACGGATCACTGGAAGGCCAAGAGCATCCTTAATCTCATTTTGGGTCACCTCTGGAGTAGATGAACTAAAGAATAAAGTGGTTTTGTCTTGGTTAATTTGTTGCCCAGAAGCTCTCTCATAGATACGGAGGATGTCCTATAAAGTATGACACTTCTGCAAAGATGCCCTACAAAACAGAACACTGTCATTTGCAAAAAAGAGATGGGTTAATTTGGGGCCTCCACGGCTGATTGAGATCCCTTGAATCTTCTTTGAACGAGCTGCTTTGGCCAAGAGAGCATGCAGACCTTCTGCACATAACAGAAATAAATATGGGGAAATTGGATCTCCTTGGCGGAGGCCTCTGGTAGGATGGAAGAAACCCTTAGGCTCGCCGTTAATTAAGACAGAATAGGACACAGTGCGAACACATTCCATTATCATAGAGACCCATGATTCAGTAAACCCCATCTGCACCATTATGCTCTCAAGAAAAGCCCATTCGACTCGGTCATAGGCCTTGCTCATGTCGAGCTTTAGTGCCATATACCCCTGCTTATTGCCCTTCATGAACTTCATATGATGGAGAGTCTCAAATGCAATAAGAATATTATCAGAGATCAATCTTCCAGGGACAAAAGCACTTTGAGTCTCTGAAATAATATTTGGTAAAATCTTCTTCAATCTATTAGCAAGCACTTTTGCAATTATTTTATAAATCACATTACATAGACTTATGGGCCTAAAGTCTTTCACACTCTCCGGATTCTTCACCTTTGGGATTAAGCATATATGGGTGTGGTTAATTTTTTTCAGCAAAGAACCATCTTTAAGGCAGGATAAAATACTCACAGTTAAATCATGACCCACTATATCCCAATATTTCTGATAAAAAATAGGGGCCATACCATCGGGTCCAGGGGCTTTAAGAGGCCCCATCTGATTGAGAGCATGCTCCACCTTTGCTGCAGTGAACTCTGCATCTAACTGTTGGTTCATCTCAGGTGTAATCACCCTGTCTACATCTGAAAGGATTTCATCAAAATTCTCCGGTTGAGAAGTAGTGAACAAATCCTTGTAGTACTCCACAATAGTCTGCTCCACCATTTCATCCCTACTCTGCCATACTCCAGCCCGATCTCTAATCCCATGAATATAGTTCCGGCGTTTTCTGTAGGTGGCTTGACAATGGAAATACTTAGTATTTCGGTCCCCACTTTGAAGCCATAAACTCCTCGACCTTTGCTTCCACATCCTCTCCTCCTTTGCGTGCAAATCAGCCAGTTCTCCAATCAGCGTCTTAATCAGCGTAACATTTTGATTCTCGGGTCTAAGCTCTTCTTCCTGCTGTAACAGCCGAGTTTTGGTAGCAATGGCTGCCCGTATACTCCCAAATTGAGTAAAACTCCACTTCTTCAAATTCTCCCTGCAAGCTTTAATTTTTTCCACCACCTGAAACATAGGAGTGCCATTGTGCCGAGACTCCTAGGCTATCTTAATTGTATCTTCACATCCTTGGTGCATCGTCCACATTTCTTCAAATCTGAAACGTTTTCTGCAAGGCCGAGTCTTACGCCCAGACAAATGTAGTTTAACCCACAAGGGTCTGTGATCAGAGAACATCGAATGGAGATGAGTAACACGGCTGGTTGGAAACTGTAAAAACCAGTCCGCTGTATCCAGGCACCGGTCCAGGCGTTCAAGTTCCCGAGCTAGTCCAGTCTGCTTATTCCACCACGTATACGGAGAGCCCACAAACCCCAAGTCAACAAACCCACATTCATCAACCACCCTTCGGAAAGCACTCATCTGAGAGTCAGACCTCGCCACTCTTCCCCATTTTTCCTCAGCTTGCAATAGTTCATTGAAGTCACCATCACATAGCCAAGGAAGAGTGTGATGACCGCTAAGAACCCGAATAAGATCCCATGCCGCCCATTTACCTGCTACCGTGGGAGACCCGTAGAACCCTGTAAATCGCCAGGCCGTCTCAGCATCAAAATCCATTAAAGCATCAATATGGTGGTGAGAATAGGATGAAATGGAAACCATTATTTCTCTACGCCAGAACAGAGCAAGCCCTCCACTTTGTCCCCTGCTAGGAACTACAAATTTACCCACAAAACCCCATTGACATCTCAGTACCTCCAATCGCTTTTCGTCTAGCTTTGTTTCAGAGAGAAACAAAACTAGTGGGTCCTTTTGTCTCACCATAACAGTGAGTTCATGAACTGTCTGTGGGTTCCCAAGCCCACGACAGTTCCAAAACAAGCAATTCATGGCTTCCGGCGGGGTTGCTTTGCAACCTCCGCCGATATCTCAACATCATTAATGGAAGAATCTCCATGCACCTTATTCTTCTTTAGACAACGTATTAATTGCCTCATCCTCAATCAAAACATTCTGACCTCTTTTCTGTTTTGGTGGACTGGACTCTGGTGCTATGGGCGTAGGCCCATTATTATTGCGAACAATCCGCTTCCAAGTGCTGCCAGTCAGCTTCTTATGTGCCCTTTGAGGCCCACCCAGATCCACTTTGGGCCTATTAATTGGCTCCCCCATGGGCTCATCATTCGCCAACCCAGCCCGTTTGTTTTCTACGTTTAAAACTCCCGCCTTCGGCATTTGAAAATTGATCTGCGAATCACCATGTAGTAAAAGCTCCAATGACTCATTAATCTCCCCATGTTCCAGCCCTAACTCACGGTCAATCTCCTGTAATTTCGCCTGGAAATCCATTTTTTCCGTTACAAGTTTAGGGGCAGGCGTGACTTTTGGACTTGCCATATTAGTCTTGGTTTGAACAGCCCCCTCTGAACTCCGAACGGGCGGCGGTTCTCCCCTTGTCTCTAGGACGGGAACTCTCATGGTGGTGCTCCACGGCCCGGCCCTTCACGGTGTGAGAAACGGGGAAGCTCACCCCGAAGCCATGGTCCATATGCCTGTTGATCTGGGGTCATTCTCCCTCGGTTGTTTAACCAAATGACACAATCCCTGTCATCATGACTAATCTGTCCACACCAGTAGCAAAATATTGGCAGCCGTTCAAACTTAAAAGAAACCCAATGATCCTGCTCACCACCTAACCATATCTTCCTTCCCCTGCACAGTGGTTGAGTTATGTCTAGTTGTACTCGTATCCTCATAAAATTTCCACCTCCACGCCCTTCATTAAACTCTTCCACCTGTTCAACATGCCCCAATGTCTTCCCAATCCGTCCACATACCGCACTAGTCATACATCGAACTGGCAGATCGTGGATCTGTACCCAGAACGAGCACGAGTCAAACACCACCTCAGAGAAAGATTGTACATCTTCAAGTCTCTTAAGGAGAATCAGGTACTTGTCAAAAGACCACGGGCCATTCGCGAGCACTCTTTCCATGTCAGCTGTATCAGTAAAAAGGAACAGCACCCTGTTATTACCCATGTCTCGCCCATTGAACCCATGCACTGACCTCCAGAGAGGTTTTAGAGTTCGCATTACGGCCGCCAAGTTCACAACCCTCTTAGTTAAGAATTTCGCTGCCAACAGACCACCCAAGACTTCCTGAGAATCACTTAGGTCCACTCTGCCACCTTCCTTTGCAGTTAGAGACATACAGTCACACATTCTCGTGATTTCCTCCATTGTCAGGTTGAAGCTTACCAATCAAAATTCCACCATGCGCCACCTATCACTTGGGGAAAAGGGATACTTGTACTAAGACAAAAAGAATCCCACACGATGGCTAGGGTTTAAGGCTGCCTAAACCCTAGAGCCAGGGAAAAAAAAGCATGATCCAACCATAGGTTATGCAGATCCTAGAGGTCAGATCCTAGAGGTCGTAGGAGTCCATTAATATGAATTTTAGTTGATTTGTAAATTATGAGAAAACAATATATAATCTTTTGATCATGTTATCAGGGTGGCTCAAGGCCTAGGCAATTTAGGCCTTCGCCTAAGGCCCCAATAAAAAATAAAATAAACTCGTAATAAAAATATGAATAAATAATTAATTTTGTAGAAAAAGAAAATATGTTGTATATTTTCTTCTTTATTCTAAAAATGCCCTTAAAATTGTGAGTTAATAGAAATTCAATTCAATTACTTTATTAGATTCATCATCTTTTCATTAAGTCATGTCATAATTTTTTTAATTTTCCTTTTCTTTATCCTTTCTTTAAAAAAATTAATTATCATTACCTCTTAATTACAACCTTAATTACCATTTGTCATCAACCCTCTTTCTAATGAAATGTTTTATAATTGAAATTGATTTCCTAAATAGTATAACACATAATAAGTAATATAAATGTCTTATAAGATAAATTACTTACAAAATATTTTAAAATGTAGTTCGAATTGCACATGACATCCTAATCATGTTACTAGTTTTGAAAAAGGTCACGTCTTCACTACTTTAAACCTAAAATTCATGTTTGAAAAACACAAACTTCATGCTATTTAAGCATGAAATATGGTGCATTTATGTCATACTTTATTTGTATTTTGTAAGAAAACTTTTAACCTTTATATACCAATGAATAAATGATTTTTAATCAATTAATTCATCATCCATATAAAATCTCAATTTTTATATATTCTTCATATATTCATAATTTGATAATTTAGAATATTGAAGTAAATTAAATACAAGGCTAGGCACTAAGTTATTGCGGCCTCATATTGTATTGAGTCAGCCCTGATGTTATAAACGCACCTTCGTTTATTTCATAAATATGAGTTACTATTTTAAAATTAGTGTAGTCAATATTTCAAGCTCTCAAGGCATCGCTAAAGGTCATACTCCTACCTAGAGGGTGGACGCAACCAAAGAAACTCTTTTGATATGTGAGAGGCGAGATATCAAGCCCTTCAAATTTGTGCAAATATACAATACGTATATTAAGATCACAAATTATGTTGTTTTCAAGTATTTTAGTGGTTACTACTTACGAGTTTCATTTTGTCTTCCCATAATTTATGCTATAAATGTTCTTTTTTTTTCTTTTTTTTCTGATTAAGGAATGAACACATACAAATTCACGACATTTTTTTATAATTTATTTAAATATCTTATCATTATAAACTCAGCTGAACAAATTTCATAACATTTTTTTTTTTATGTGTTGCCATTATAAAGTGGTGCTAATAAACCATCAAGCCCATGGCTTAGTCCCTGCCAACATTTGGATTTAATTTATTAGACCAATGTTAGAATCTCATTCTATATAGTCATATAGATATGGCCGGACACTTCAAGTATCCTCTTCTACTATTCGACTTCTACTCCTACAACCTACACTACACCCTAAGGCAGCGGTGGAAGGACGCATCAAATTAAATTTCATTAAACAATAGTCAATAGAGTGGTTGCATTTAAGTTGTTTAGTAATAGTCTAAGTAATTAATAGTTAGTAGAGAGCACATTCCTTATTGACTATTGATATTGTACCTACCACCTAATCTAAATTTTACCCACCTTATAAATGATCAGATAAAGCTATTATTTCAGCGATAAATTTTGTTGATTCAACGTCCCATCAACTCATATGAATTAAAGAATAAAAAATTTCTATCCCACTTTTTAGGTTCTACTTTATACTTCACCAATCATAATTAGTCACGTTTTAGATTGTGTTAAATTTTTTTTCATTTTAAATCTTAGTTTTTTTATAAGGAAAGGAAAAAAAACACATGACGAGTTATAATTGGTAAAGTATAAAGTGGAACATAAAAGTGGGATAGAAGATTTTCATTCGGTAAGCAACATTTGGAAAATAAAGAAATGTTGAAGTTGAAAATGACTTTTAAGATAACTGGGACACTTAAATCTAGTGCAGAATTTGAATTTCCCTGAATCTGTACCAAACAAATATCAAATGTTGATGTTGGATTATAATGAGAGAAATAGTTTTCCTCAAATCCAGTTTGGAGGAATTCTCTTTCAACTCACTACGTGTCAATTAAATAAACTATTCACATGTATTATTTGAAAAAGTCACATGACTCATTAAAAAAATCATGTGACTAAAAGTACATGTGGATGGTTTATTTACTTATCACGTAGTAGGTTGGAGGAAAACTATTTCCTATAATAAGATTGTTGATTCACTTACCAAAAGATGACTAAGATATGACAACATATGAACGAAAGTATTTAATCAATCATCACTTCTAGTTGCACTTCCTTTCAATCTCTTTCATAATCAATGAAGGGAAAAAAATTGACAAGAGCACGAGATTTGGAAGCTGTTGAAATGTCTAGGTAAGTGCATGCTCTTGGTTTTTCAAAGTGATATATTTTGCTGAGAGGTTGAGAAATGAAACTAATGGGAAAAAGATTGTGCCAATTCTACCAGTGGATGTTTTGCTGATTCTATTGTTCTATGGTTCCCCCCCACCCACGTTTGACCTACCATTAATATTTTTTAGATGATGAAACATAAAAAAAAAAATCCCTTCT
>BKZX01028141.1:0-34918 GCA_014362285.1 Fagus crenata
CACTTCACAAGACTCATACTTGGGACATGACCACTTTGCCTCCTGGCAAGTCTGCAGTTGGTTGTAAATGGGTCTATAAGATCAAGACTCGGGCTGATGGATCCGTTGAACGTTACAAGGCTCGCTTGGTTGCTAGGGGATTCACTCAGGAATATGGCATTGATTATGAGGAGACTTTTGCTCCTGTTGCTCGTCTTACCTCTGTTCGATCCTTACTTGCTGTTACTGCTGTTCGTCATTGGCCTCTGTTTCAGATGGATGTGAAAAATGCCTTCCTCAATGGTGAACTTCTTGAGGAAGTCTACATGTAGCCACCTTCTAGCTACCTTGATTCTCAGAATCAAGTCTGTCGCCTTCGCCGTGCTCTCTATGGTCTTAAGCAAGCTCCTCGGGCTTGGCTTGCTAAGTTCAGTTCTGTGGTTGCTCAGCAGGGTTTCACCCCTAGTTCCTATGATTCAGCTCTCTTCATTCGTCATACATCTACTGGTATCACTCTCATTCTTCTTTATGTTGATGACATGATTATTACAGGTGATGACACTGCAGGCATCCGTGATCTACATAAGTTCCTTAGTCAACAGTTTGAGATGAAAGATCTTGGCACACTTAGCTACTTTCTCGGTCTTGAGGTCACCTCCTCTTCTGATGGTTACTATCTCTCTCAGGCCAAGTATGCTTTTGATCTTCTCCCTAAGGCCGGTCTCACTGATAGCAAGACTGTCTCCACTCCCTTAGAGCTTAATGTCAAGCTCAATACTACTGATGGTGAGCCTTTCACTGATGCTACTCTATACCGACAGTTGGTGGGCAATCTCATCTATCTTACTGTCACCTGTCAGGACCTTGCTTATGCTGTTCATCTGGTTAGTCAGTTCATGTCTGCTCCTTGCTCCACTCATTATGCTGCAGTTTTTCGTATTTTGAGGTACATCAAGGGGACACTCTTTCATGGTCTTCACTTCTCGGCACAGTCTTCCCTTGAGTTGCGCACCTATGCTGATGTAGACTGGGTTGGAGATCCCACTGATCGTCGCTCTACCACAGGTTAGTACTTCTTACTGGGTTCCTCTCTTATCTCTTGGCGTAGCAAGAAACAGTCTGTTGTTGCTCGTTCCAGTATTAAAGCTGAGTACCGTGCTCTCGCTGATGCCACCTCGGAACTCTTCTGGCTTCGTTGGCTCCTGGTTGACATGGGTGCTCCCCAGACCACCGGTACTCCTATTCACTGCGACAATCGTAGTGCTATTCACATTGCCCATAATGATGTTTTTCATGAGCGCACCAAGCACATTGAGATCGATTGTCACTTCATTCGTCATCATCTTCAGCAGAGTGCTCTTCACTTACTATCTGTCTCCTCTGAGGACCAGTTTGCTGATGTCTTCAGCAAGTCCCATCCACCGGGACGCTTACGCGATCTTGTGTCCAAACTCAAGATGGCTTCTTCGTCATCACCTTGTGTTTGAGGGGGGATGTTAGTATATATTATAGGCTTACTGGGCTTTAGGCCCAATATACTTGTACTGCACATACTTGTACTACACACACTACTCTACCTATATAAAGCCAGTTCCGTGTATTAACCTAATTACTGAATATATCATACAGAGCTATTTTGCACACTTTCAGTCTCTTCTTTCTCTCTATTTTCTTATTCTCAACATAGTCAAACTAAAATCTGAAATGTCATCACGTTGCCACTTGGACATTCGGTCTAGTGGTAATCCTTCTTCCCAAAAAGTTTCTATGAGGAAGTGGGTTCGATCCTCAGGATCCTCAAAATATACATGTGTATGAGTGTAGATTAGTATTTCTATCATATATATATAAAAAAATAAATCATCACGCTATAAGGATTAAAAGCTATTATTTTAAGTTGTTACGGACTAAAAATGATCACTTTAAACTTTAGGGACTAAAATCGCTTACAAGTTTAATTTTAGGAACCAACGATGCATTTAAGTCAAAAAAAGGTATTCTCTTTACAATCACACGTGATAGACAAATACCGAAAAATTATTTAGTCCACTTAGTAAACCAACCTAATGATCCATAAGTGAAATAAATGTGTGACATGTATTGTAGGGCCTGCAATTGTTTTGACACCTCACCAAAAATGAAAAAGACACATTTAGCCCTAAAAAAATTTCAACCCCACCTGAATTTGTTGACCAACATCGCCGGATTCTCGTTGTTGCAGTTCAAATATCCCCAAACGGCACCGTACAGGTAATAACTTTTAGCGATTTGGGACTAAAGGCTTTAATTGTTGTTGTTATAGCTTGATTTGTAATTGTGTCTTGAAAATCATTGCTGGAATTTTAATTTGATACTTGTAACTAACTGTGAACCCAACTATATATATCAAACTACCTTAACCGAATTGAATTGTGCATTAGTCCAAGTTACTATTCTCATCAACTTGACTTTGTGTTCTGTAACTCTGTTTCAAATTTGAGGCCATGATTAATGATATGATATCACACTAAACAAATTTGGTGTTATCTATTTTTGTTGTAAAAAAATTATGCTTAAAAAATGAGTTTTGTAAATTCTTTTCATTGTTTGAAGTTTTCTACATATAGTTTTTCAAAAGAATATGCCTTTTGGGCCTGAGGATAAAATTGCTTAGCCTATCAAGGATGAATGCTCCTGAATTACCCGACAACTAGTTCTGGTAGGTGGGTTCAATTGTCCGTAAGAGTTTGAGATCATGTACAGTATGCATTGTGACGTGCAACTCTCCGAGTGAAATTCTATTATGTGTTCTTGGTTTTTTTGGGACTGAAGTGCATATTTCTGTCTATACAGATGATCATAACAATTGAGCTTTATCATAGGGGCTAAATTAATTTTTCTTCTGAAATGCATTGTGTTGAGGGGCAATTGTTTTGATAGAGAAACTAATGCGGGCTTGTATAATTTGTAGGTTAACTGGATAAGATAACTGGAGATTGAAGGATGCAGCCAAAGGACCCACTGATTTTTTGACTTTTTGAAATGGTAACATTTTTATTTTGTGGTATTGATATGGCTGAGCTAGCGAATTCTGGTTTAACTCATCAGATGTGGGGATAATGTCCTTGTTGAGTTGGTCAATGTATAGCATGTAAATGTCAAATTTGCATAATATACATATATTTTCGTCTTTTTTCAGACAAAACTTTCATGTCAACTTATCATTTTATTAGACTTACTACAAATTAAAGCAATCAAAGAAAATCAATTAATTTTTTGATATCAGAGTTTAAATGTGAAAATTTCCATCATGATGTCAAAGCAACAAAGAAAGTTATTAGTCTTGCTTAGTTATTGCTATAAATACATAACACCTTCAATAGTCTCATTAACGAGGCTTTCATTCTTTTCACTCACAAACTCTCTCTCTCTCTCTCTCTCTCTCTCTCTCCTTGCCTTTATAACAGCTTTACAAGCTTTACTTTAGAAATCTTACAAACATTGTAGTGGATTTTTAAAAATGAATTCAGGCTTACATATTTAAATTGTAGTGGAATTAGAAATCTTATAGACATTGTAGTGGAATTAGAAATTTTACAGACATCGTAGTGTAATGGGTGCAAGAACTAAAGATTGATAGTGGTTTGAGTAAAAATATTGTCTATTGAATTTCTGGGCAAATCTATATGAAATTAAATTTCAAGACTTGAAGTTGAAATAATGATGAGCAAAAATGATGGATTAAAAAGGGAATAAGGGATTTTATAGCTAGACTTTTGGATCTTGTGATAACAGTAGGAAGAATTTGTGAAATTGATAAGTGGATGGTGGCTATGACTTGCAAGGGCACAAACATGGGGAGGTGAGGTGCAGTAGGTCAGGGAGGAAATGGACAATGATATGTCAACAATGAGTCTCAATCTCTATATGAAAAAGACCCTGTTAGTGAGGGTAGCACAAACTTGCTCTGCATTAAGCAATGTATACCTATGAAAAGGAGAGCTGCAGCAAAGAGGAGTAGCTTTTGTTTTGTTGTTTTTGGTTCTTTCATTTATTTTTAAAGCCTCTTTCACTTTAGGCCTTGAATCATTTGTTGAAATTTGGGAAGGAAAAAGACTATAGGGCAAGAGGAGCTGTGCATATATGTTAGTATCTGGTTGAAAATTATGGAATCCTTGATAAGATAGTCATGATCTAAAAGAGACAATTCGTTGAAAGAGAAAGAGAATCATGTTAGATCCTCGAATAGATGAGTTTTACTCAAATATGGAGGTTAGATATGGTTGGGTCTCTTTCTCTTACCATTCTTAGCTTATTTGTCTGGATAATGCATTAGAAAATGAAATTAGAAAATCAATTTAAATGTGCTGGATAATGAGTTATAAATCTTTGTTGTAATATTATAGTAGGCGCAAACAACAATGAAAACATGGTTTATGACTTTCAGAATCATCTGTTTTCTTTGATGTACTAAATCTACAAAATAGTGTTTCAATTCTTGTTGGTTTGACTATTAGTGTTTTTGTATTATTGTTGCTGACAAAGGCCCAGAGTTGAGTAATTTTCATGATGTAACATGAATAGAGATAATTTACTTATGTGTGTGTGTGTTAAAATAATCATACATATGTAAATTGAAAATGCACAAAATGAAAATGTAATAAGTGATACTTTTTTAAAGCATGACTTTGTGCTGTCCAACCTAGTCAAGAATCCAATGTCCAAGTCTAAAAGTCAAATAAAAATTAATATAATTATTGCATAACTACTCTTTGTATCTCAATTTTCTACTTACATTATGTCAAGGAACAAGACTAGGGCTCCATTCAACAGATAGACACCCTTTATGGTATTTGAGTCAAGTCTTTGGTTGTAGAGGGTATTAATGTTGTGTCGTTGAAAGAGTAATGAGATGGTTGACAGGCCAAGTCTTCATTCTTGTTGTTTGACCTTTGTAGATAGCCTTGTGGGTGTGACATAAGATATCTGAAAGCTGTGAAATACTATCGTCCATGTTTAACATAAATTTTCACATTGTTGCCTGCCTCCGAAAGTCTTGTTTATGAAACATAACTTTCATTAGGGATCTTTTAAGCAACTCTTGGCCTTGCAACATTGAGGCTATTGTCTACTGGGTTAGTAAATACTTTAGAATTGACCACAGGTAGGGAAAGTTTGGAGATAATTTAGTCTCAAAGAGAGTTTTTGGCCTTATTTGCATGGTGACCTGGTCAGCTATGATTCATGTGGACATGATGAATAGTTTGGACTTTGGACAACATGGTCACCTAATTGGCATCTAGAGGAGGTCCAATATAGGAGGTATATGGCTTGGTTCTTATTCATCATGGTAACCCCAGATTTGGTCTTTTATAAGTGGAAATGTAACTAGGAAACAAATTTTTAAAGTTGGGTGTGAGTGTGGTGATCGGTTTTGTTTGGTGATTCAAGACTAGCTGCCTAGAGTTGCGAAGGAACTAAGTGGGTTTCCTAAGGTTGAAGATCTCATCTTCCCTTTACTTTCGCTATTATTATTTACTAGTCACAAACCCGTGCGATGCACAGGAAATCTACTGAAAATGATTTCAAGAAATATTTGGTTATTTTTCTTTTTGTGTTCAATGTCATTTTTTTGTATAACTTAAGAAAAAAAAAATTGATAAGGGTTTCTTTGAATATACTATCTTGACCATAGAAATTTATATAGTAAAAGTAAATACATAAATGTCCTAGACTGTTGACCAAGATTCAATGTTAGATTAAAACAATTCCTGGTTTAAGATTTAGTTTTAGTCAACAAAAGGTTTGTGTATTCAACCAAATAATTTACAGTACTAATCACAATGGCGGAGGACTAAAAATATATATAACTTATAAAATTAACACTAAAAATATAAATAAGACATACCATGAGGTGCATACCATCCCTGCATTTTTTAATACCAGTTACGAACTGTTTTTCTTAATGAGAAGTAGAGTTTTTTGGCAAGACAATTTAGAACATCTCAATCTGCTATATCACAACAACAAATGGTAAAATGGATCTCTAGGGAACAGGAATGAAGTGCATTCAACTTCAAAATAAGTCCATGTTGAGGAGACCTATAACTTACAAATGGACCAACACAGTAGAAAGGGAAAAGAAAAAGGAAGGCAGCGCACATCGGTAAAGTATCTACCTAGCTTCACAACAATTACTTGACTAAGTAAACAACAAACGTGTGAGCCATCAATTCTAGATATTGGCAGTAAAGGAACTTACTTCATGGTTAAAAAGCCAGGGTAATGAGAATTAATCTACCTCTAAATAAGCAAGCACCATAAGCAAGTGACAAAATGTGGGTAAGCAACCTATGAAAGAGATTGTTCATAATTTATAAGAGAGAAGGCTATCAAAGTAATATATACATTACAGATTACAATCAAGTTAATGAGTAAGAACACAACCTCAATAAAAGCCAAAAAACACATATATTGAAAGGAACAATTTACAAAAAGAGAGAGAGCCTTGACAAATCCAAAAATCACAAAAGACAAAGACCAGCGCGGGGGCGGCACAAATCAGTCGTTCTATAATTGATCTGCTTCCTTTGTTGCATAGTATCAATTGCATAAAATTGCTTCCTGGAAGATGCTAAATGGTGTACTTGTTTTAAAGCCTTTAATTTCTTCCCTTTACGAAAGTTCAGCCATAAGTTGCAAAATCTAGGCATCGGATACCTTGGGCAAAATTAACATTACAATGCAAATCTTTAAAATACTCTATCAAAGTATGCAATCTCAGCCGAAAGTAACTATTTGTATACTAATCACTTTGAATCAGTAATTATCAAAGTACTTTCATCATTGATTGCAATATATTACAATAAAAATAAACAAAAACAAAATAACAACACCACCACCAACAACAATAATAATAATAATAAAATAAGAAAAAGGAAAAGCAAGAAAGATCAGATGGTAGTGCATGTTTTAGAAATCAAGCTGTGATAGAAGGAATAAACAAATAATAAATAAATAAATAAAACAAAACAAATAATCATCATCTAAAGGAATTAAGAAATTAGAAAACGATCACCACCAAGCATCAAAGGGATGTCCGTAACACTGGGGCGACAACTATTATCATCACTTTCCTAAGTCCCTAATCAATCTACTCCTTTCCTAGAAACAAATAGCAAATAAAGACACGTACGCGTAAGGGTAAATCATATTATTTTTTCCTTTTGACATTTCTAAGGAGGCAAAGCTCTATAAACTAATAGAACAGTTTTACATTGTTGCAATACCTGATTAAATCAGTAATGGAAATAATTTTCAAGTTTGCTGCCTTTGCAAATTGGTGAAGCTTTGGTAATCCAGCCATAGAACCATCATCATCCACAATCTCACATAACACGACAATAGGTCTTATCATTAGCAATCATATGTTGACACATTCTTGATGTCCCTATGAATGACTTGTTGTTAACATTCTTGATGCAAATATGTCAAAACAAAAGCCAACCCAACAACAAATAGCTTATTTGCATTTTTTTTTTTTTTTTTAAAAATGTCAAAATGAGAATAAGAAATTAAAGCAGTTCTTGGAGGCCTTTTGTCGAACACCTACCAGATACAATGGAGAAATAAAACTTGGTTGATCTACCTGTGCTAAAATTGAGGGAAATAAACAAACTAAGCTTTCAACTTATAATGTACAAATCAATAGTCTCAGTTCTACAACCAACTCTGCTTTGTTAGAGAATTGAAACCCTAACAACCAAAAAGAAGAAGACAAATTTTAGACACAAATAGCACACCTTGCATAGCTTATGGTTCTAAGGAACTGAGAAATATCCAAAATCAAGAGTTGTAGACTAGCGTTCTGCTCTGAAAGGAGCCCTTTTCGGCAGTATTATTCTCAAAACCTGAAATTGTCTTCCAAAGTAAAATACCAAAACACTAAGAGCAAGTCCAAGTTCAATACAACACCAAATAGTCAACCAAATCACTAAATATTTCTAATGTATGACCTCATCTTCACAAACTCAAAATTCAAAGATACAATCAAAACCAACCAGATTAAGTTTTTGGAAATATTTCTTGATGTTTTGGCTTTTGTAGTATACGTCTTGTATACTGTTTTCTTGTTAATAAAATTTATATATATAGCTATCGTTACTAATCCGTGCCCTGAATTATCTAAAATGGTAATCTGGAGTGTAATTTCAGATTATCAAGCATTTGGAGCATCTGATTATTATGAATTTGCAGCTTTTCTTCTACAAGCCTGACTTATGGTGGCCGAATGCTATGGGAAAACAATCTATATCTTATTGCCACTATCAATGATTTAACAGGGGACATGGACTCTAAAGAGAGCTAAATGGAAATACTGGATTGATGTAGCCAACTAAATTACTTAGGATAATGGCTTTGTCGAATTATTTTTTTAATTGCCATTAACCTGCCTCAGCATCGTTTTTCTCGAAAAAGTAATTTGACATTGTCTGCCGTTTGGAATATTGTAGTAGGATTAAAAAAAACAGACCCAGATTCACTGAATCCAAAATTTGTTCTTAATGATAAATTTCAAATTTGGCAAAGAATACTCCGAAACTTTAATCCCAATGCATAAACCCACCACAAAATGAATCATAACAAATTAAACTCACTTGTCAACGCTGAACTTTCAAATACACAATCTCAAAAACCAATGTGATTCAATTCTAAAGAAAGGAAGAAATATAAAAAGATTCCAAGAAACAAAATACAATAAAAAAATTTAAAACCTTACCCACAAACACTCATGATCAGCAAGAGATCCAACTATCTGAACCGAATCACTGAATCCATTATTTCTCAGTTCTCTTTGTCGTCATCACCGAGACCAACACCGAGTGGTTGAGCATATGAATCTTCTTGGTTGAGAAGGTTAAATAAAGATTGATGAGAGAGAAGGTTGTCAATTTGGGAAAGAGGAAACGCCGGAACAGTGGGAATCCTAACGCCTGAAGATAAGGGGGCGAGGGAGAGAGAGAAAAGAGGGGAAGAGGGGGTTGAGGAGTCGTGCGTGAGAGAGAACCTAACGCTTGAGCCTTGAAGATGCAGAGGCGTGTGAGAGAGAGAATTGATTGGGGCAGACGTGTGAGAGAGAGAGAGAGAGAGAGTGAAATATTGATTGGGGCATACGTACGTGTGTGAGAGAGAAAGTTAAGTAGGGAAGGATAACATTGACATATGTGGGATGTGGCATGTGGCAAGCTTTGGAGAAGGGAAAAAAATTTCTCTCAACTCCAGCTTTTAGTTTATACTAGTCGCTAACTCGTGCAATGCATGAGAAAGTTAAAATATATATATATATATGATACAGGTTTAATTAATAAGTATTAATAAATAATAAATAAAATTGGAGAATTTTTAGGAAATAAATTAATTGATTTAATTAAAATTTATTTAGAGAAGTTCAATCCTAATTTAATCAAAATTTATTTAGTGTTAAGCTACTTCAGCATGAATTCTAATTGGATCAAACTAATATAGATTAAGACTATTTGTAACTTAAAAACCATATTAGAAAAATATATATTAGAATGATGACTTGAAAAATATGAGTTTTCAAAAGATTATATAACAACATTTAAGAAAACAAAGAGTCAAAGGCTTCTTTTATATATACATATACTATAGTTTCATATTCATTGTATTAGTAAAATGTGCTCGACTTATATATACATAAACTATGTTATATTTACTTAAAAAAATTATGAAAACTCAGTTGCTTATAGGTAAACAGTATAAGTGCCAAAAAAAAAATATTTGTTATCTAATTAAATTATCCTAACATATTATATTTCTAAATTCTTACTTATCCAAAAACAAAATTTGCTAAATTGTTACTATGAATCACTACAATGGGATATATTAAATCGCATGAGATAAGTTTCAAATGTTAAATCACAATTAGTAAGTTGTCCTCTTCTTGCCACTCATTCTAAATCTCCAGTACATAGTTGCAATGTTTGACTTTCCCCCTTTGTTGAAGGAAAAAAAAAAAAATGAATTAAGCTCCTTGCAACCGGTAGCTGCCAGCCTTCGCTTGTAGGTAAAAGGATACGAATTCAAATAAGAATTGGTATAGATTTTTGGAAATTCGGAATTTAAAATCGTAGGCACATAATAGTGTACCATCTTAATTGTTGTGTAAGTTTTATGCTTCGGAATCACTAACATACCAAAAAGCTAGGTGACGTCAGATGACATTTCCAAATCATTAAAAGTAAATGAACTGCTAAACAAAAAGGTAAAGGTCTGTATTAAACAATGCATTTACAAAACATCAAGAAAAGCAAGTGAATTGGGTATTAACTGGCCGCGCTATGTGCATCAGTGCGTACGCTGATTGGTAAAGTTCAAAGAATCAGCACCTTCAGGCCAAAGCATAAAACTTTAGAATTACTTGGTGTTCTAGAGCATTCTCGTTTTCACTTTGCGAAAAGTCCGTGGCAGAGGTTGGAAGAAGACGCAAAGCACCTTTTTCCCATAGAGCTTTGTTCCAGAGCAAAAATCTGGGACACAATATAGATTCTAGTTGCAGGTTGAAGTCTTTGCGAGAAGGCAGGAGGAGAAACCTAGCGTGCGTATTATGCAAGCTAATAAGCAGTGTGCATAGTAAAAACTGAAGGCAGGAGAACGTGTAGAGATATATCATAAAGAAAGGAGGAAGGGATCGGGTAAAGTGTGACAAAGAGATGGAGGGAAAGTCAAATAAAAAAATATTAAAAAAATGACTGTGGAAAATTGTGAGGACTCAGAAACTGATGTGTCAAAATTTTAGGAAGTCAACAAAAAGTCAAAAAACTTCGGTTTTACATTATAATATAGATTATAGATTATAGATAAATCCTTTGTGGAAACATGCATCTCAAGGTTTAAGCACCTGCGGCTGCTAGATTTAAGATATTCAACATTGGAGGCATTGCCAAGCTCAATTGGTACTTTGAAGCATTTGAGATATCTCAACTTAGAAGAAAATACGCACATCAAGAAATTGCCTAACTCCATTTGTGACTTGCAAAATTTGGAAACTTTGATACTAGAAGGCTGTGAAGAGCTTGAAGAGTTACCAAGAGATATAAGGAAGATGGTCAGCATTAAATATTTTGAGATAACCACAAAACAAACGTGTCTACCCACCAATGGAATCATGTGCATGTGTTCTCTTCAAGATTTGTTCTTTCATAACTGTCCCAGTCTAGAGTCTTTTCCTAAAGGGATCCAACGCCTCACAGCCCTTCGCAGGTTGGGTTTTGAATCTTGTGAAAGCCTGATTTCTTTGCCGCAAGGTCTGAAGCACCTAACTGCATTGGAAAGCCTGGTAATCTGGAATTGTGAAAAGATTAATTTGATGGAAGTGGAAGACTACCCAACGAGCCTTCGGTCATTCACAAATCGCTTTTTTGTCTAAACTAGTGGCTATTCCCCAATGGCTTATACAATCTGCCACCACTTTACAGTTCTTATGGAATTATCTATGTGAGAACTTGGCGGCATTACCGGAGTGGCTCCCAAATCTCACTTCACTTCACTTCAAAAACTTCAAATTGAGCTTTGTTGAAAATTATCGTCTCTGCCGGAGGGGATGGGTCACCTCACTGCCCTAAGAGATCTGTGGATTATAGGTTGCAGTGAATTGAGCAAGAATTGTGAGAGAGAAGTGGGCGTGGAATGGCCCAAGAAAAAGCACATCCCTCAAATTGAGATTACACAGTGATAAGGTAAGGGATAATTCTTCCTCTTCTATTTTACACTATGTTTTCCTATCTTATAGAGCTAAAGCTGCGTTTTTTTTTTTTTTTTTGCCATTGAAATCTGATTGTTTTTTTTTGCCAAGGAATCTGATTTTGTTGCCTTTTCTTTTTTTAAAGAAAGCGTAATACATTAATGTATTTGAATTTTTTTTTTTTCCTGATTTTCTTTGGTTCACAATAATTGTCACTTTTTATTGTTTTGTTATAAAGATTGAGTCAAGGGATCAAACAGAGTATAGAATTAATGAACTCCATTCTTGGTTTTTTTATTTTTTTTCTTTTCTTTTCTTTCCCTCAAAGCCTTCTCTTCAAATTTCACCTATTTTGAAGGGACTAACTTAGTATCCTAAGAAGAAAATATTATTTCTGGGAATTTCTTTTCTTTTCTTTCTATCCCTTTTGACCAATCAAACACAGAATTCTAAAATTTTGTAATGTTTTCATTTCATCTATCTGAAGGAGAGCTAAACATGGTGTTAGCTAATTTACATGGTTTGTATTTGCTTACTAAGAGTGGATGTGATGCAAAACTAAGAATATAACTTGCAATTTGCAGCCATATTATCAAAGAAGTATGAAATCTATATATTTGTGAAATTGGAATTATTTGAATATATTTAATTCTTCTTGTTTCTAAACTAACAGATGCTGCATGGAGATTGTTGTCTGAATATGAGATATTCTTGTGCTTAAAATTCCCACTAGTGAGATATTATATTTTTAATTTTAATTTCAATTTTCAAATGTTCAATCCATTTAAGTTTTGATACTGAACAATTTCTTGCATTAGCAATATTAAATCAATTTTAAGTATGATGTTGTTGGAATATTGAAACGAGTTATACCTTCACGTTTTAAATTGTCTATATGCTTTGTTATTCTTGAAAAACACTTGATTAGGAAGCTAAGTTCTTCTACATATGAAATTTTATTAAGTGTTGAAGGAATTGTACATCATACAATCTTGTGTGCAGAGTGAAACACATTGTTCCCAATGGATTTCTTAGTACCAGCGAATATCCTTTAAGTTACACTCATCTAACGATTACATTGTTTAAAACATTGCAGCTTGTCAATTCAGCAACAATACGCAGCACTAGAAAGTCTTAAACTGGTTCATTTAAGAGATTTGTGTTTCTCGTGTTCTAAATAAATTTAATAATATTGTGGTTTGAATTAAGTGTTGTCATTATAAATGGATTGATGTGTGTATATATTTATGACTTCATTCATATTTCATGTATAATCTTTAATGCACAATATGTCAGTAATTTAAGTCATGTATTATTGATTGTTTGTCTATTCTTCTTGATTGTTGGAGTTACTCAAATGAAACTCTTTGTTATGCTTTATAGTTTGATCAAAAAAATTTAATTCAATTTTTTGGAAGTTTGATGTTTTTGTCGTATGGTATTTCATACTATGACATTGGAATATTTGGTAATCAAACAATGTGAAAGTATAATTTAATGGAAGTGGAAGACTACCAAAAGGTATGCTATAGCCATCAATTGCTGGTTCCGAATGTCACTTTCATTTTGAAATTTTGGTATTTTATACTTCCAAAATTGTCATATCAACCGAGGGGGATGCATGGAAAGCCCTATAAGGACTAAAGACTGAAGATTGTTCTAAATTGAATTGAAAATGCCAGGGCGATATTGGTGAGTATTGTGTATGATTTTCCCACTTATATCATATTACCATGTAATTTTCCCACTAATATATTGGAAAGACCTCCCTTTTGGTGAACTTTTTATTGGAAATTTCCAACTTTTCTAGTTGTTGATAAGAAATATATTTATAATGGTTTTGTTTTTAATCCATTGTTTGATGGCCTTATATCTTGCAATTAATCCTGACATGCTAGATATGACTGCATCTAGATCTTCTGCTCAAGAATGCAGGGCCGAGCCATATCACATTGTTTGATGCTGTTTTGTCATGCATAGGAGCCCTACTATCTTATTGTTCTTGCTGTATGGTTTTTCCAGGTACTCACTTTTTTCTTTATCAATGTTTTCTATACGTTTTACAATTTTTAAGCTACTGTTATGAATGCTTAGTACATAGCAACATATAATCATTAGTATTCAGCTACAGTTATGAATGATTAGTACGTAGCAACATATATAATCAACCATAAGAGTGCTACCAATTTAGAATTAGGCAGCTTATGAACATAAATATATATATGCTGGTGTTGTCTGTCAGTGATGGAAAAGTCTTGGTACAAGTTGACTCCATAGATGGTCATGACAGTGAATTTGGCGAATGAGTACTATTGAACCTTGTGTATACAGGCACAAATTTGTAAGATCACACCAAGTGATCAACATGTTAGGATTTTCTTTTCTTCTTCTTTTGGGTGCATATACGTTTGCTTTAATATGGTAGTTGTTGTCTCAGAGTGCTTTTGGTTGAGTCCAGAATATCTGCACTTTAAATATGTGCTTCTGTTCTTACTATATAAATGCATTGTACTTCTCCCATTTAGTCACTACATTGTTTCCTAAGTTTCCTTTGTAATCCTTGGTGGTGGCAGAGTACAAACATATAAGAAAGGCAGACATCTCAATGCTTTACTAAATAACTTTTGTTTTGTTTTGGCATCATGTAGTATTTTTTTAATGGACTAGTTGGTTTACTTTCCTTTAATAAATTAGGCCTTAATATTGTCTTGCATGTTTGGATATTTCAAGTAGCTGCCCTTGGCCCGCAATGTGGGTGCTTTAGCCATATGCTGTAGCAGTTTCCATTTCAGTAAAAGATGTTCTTGCTATGGATGGGGTTTTCTAATCTGCAGAGTTGTTATTGTTGTCATCATTTTCTGTCTATAGGTGGCAATATCTCCATCAGTTAATACTTTCCTGCATCATCATGCTTTAATACTGTCCTGCTTGTTTGGATTTTCAGGTAGCTGTCCTTGTCCCCCAATGTGAACTTGATCATATGCTAGGTGGCACCTTCCAAGATGTACATTCACGGATAATGACGCAAGCACTTAGAAGAATTAATTACTCGTTCTGCCAATCTCAAACTCCTTATCATTTTTCTTAATTAGGTTGAAGATTACATATTTAGTCATTTTTAACCTCCTTTCTTAAAATGAAGGAAATCTATTTACCTACCCATATTACCACTTATTTCCAGGTCCAATCAAATCCAAAATCAGGGCAAGGTTTTGGACATATGGATGAGGTCACCTGTGGTGGAAATGCCTTGAAAATCTATGCAGTTGTATGACTGAGCATGATAAGAACAAGACTGCTCTGCTCAAGATTGAGGATAAGGTCCATCTCCTGTCAATTGAAGCATAAATATCAATGAGACATTCTGGCATTAGCTGCTCATGTAAACGGAAAGTGCCAAGAGAGCCAAGTATTCTGGTAAGATGATTGAGCACTGGATAAATCTTCCAAGATGTATTTCCTTGAAAATTATGCTAAAATTAAGAGAAGGCTAGTTCTTTTGTAGATAATTATTTTATCTTTGCTTAAAATTTGGCAGTGGAAGGTGTGTGCAGTTTATTCTCTGTGTCACATATTTTTTATGGATTTTCATATTTTAATTAACTTTGTTTCATTTTCTTGTTTAATGGATTTTTAGAGTATTTTTTCTGGTCTTCCTTTTTTACTTTTGTGAGCATTTTTGTTTTCACTTAATGACTTTTTACACTCATCTTAATTTAGGTGGAGGATTTGCTGCAAGTCTGAGGTCTTGTATTTGTCTTGTGAATATGGAGTCATCATCAAAGAAGAAAGCTACTACCTCATAGGCTCATAGATGGGAAGTTTCCAGTGACAAACATGAAGCCGAATGGTATATGTTCAAAAATGATGGAATCCTTGATAAGACAGTCATGATCTTAAGAAGACAGTTGTTTGAAAGAGAAAGGTATATGGGTTAGTTCTTATTCATCCATGCATTTTTTGAACAATTTTTGGCAGTGCCAGGGAGATGATATGTTGAATTTCCATTTATCTATTGTTATTAGAATGGTTGATTTTTGGGAAATAACCTCTCCAAAATTGGGATAATGGCAGGCTGCTTGCTATCACCTCTCCCAGACCCTGCAGAAGGGGGAGCTTCGTTCTTGATGTTTCGTTGTCTATATATGCTATTTGTTATGTGCTATGCATCATTCAGACTAACTAAAACTTAGACACCAAATGCATTTGCCTTCTTCTCAAGTCACTTAGTAGCTATGAAAGCAAGCTGACACTAGGGGAAGCTGCTTGTTTGTACTCTTAGTATGTTACTTTAGAAGTACAAATTTTCTATTCATAGGCTGTTCTTGCATTGTTTACCGACTTCTAATTTTATTGCTAACTACTTATTTACAGAGTCAAGTATTAGCTATTTGGACTCTGCATCCAAATTTGATGACAATCTGTTCTACTTGAGGCTAAAATAAAAACTTCCTTTACATGTAATATAAGTATTATACATTGGATATATAGCAGCTGAAATATAAATGCAGATCTATAGAGGGTTAATTTGAGAGTGGAGATTTCAGAAGACAAAACGAGGCTCTAGAAAATTGGAACAACTAAAGATTTTGGGATATGATACTTGTGTTTCCATCTTCCAAATGTTTTTTTTTTTTTTTTTCCACTTGTAAAAACTATGCCATGCTTCATGCTTCTGCCACTTAGTGTGTGTTCTTTGTGTATGTATGCATGCAAGGTCTGTGATGTTGTTGAAGTTGCTGGAAGGAATGTCATGTCAACCACTTCGGTTGTGATTACTGGGCTTGTTTCACAGAGGTAATTCTTAATCTGACAATAAAATTGACGCTACACTTGCATCATCATCATCATCAAGAATATTTCTATAATTACTACGAGTACAATTTCTTTCTCATAATTTTTTGGTGTTGTGGTTCTCTTTTAGTGGAATCTTTATGTTGCTTGTTGGTGATGTCTTGTTCCACTAATTTTGGATTTGTTAGATAGTGGCCTATATGGAAAACCTTGTCTTGAGTTGTGTCCCATATGCTATGATGCCATCCAAGTTCCTTTGTTGGGTACTAGTTCATTGCAAAAAAGGTACAAATTGACGTAACAACAGAATCTGTCTCCCATTTTTTGATTGTACCTAGACCTTGTTTTGGCCAAGATATAATAATGTTTGTGCCCGGTTTTCTTTTGTTCTCTTTGACTTTAATTGGAAGCAATGAAAAAATTGAAGGTTTTTTCGTCATTGCAGGTATGGCGAACAAGCAGCACAGGTGACAAATGAGGGCTTTGATGCTGCAGGACATGCTATTGGTATTGCTTGGGCTGTGTTCAAGATAGGAAAGGCTTTTGACCCAAAGAGCACACTCAAACCAACAACTCTTACAAAAGTTGCTGCTAAAGAGAATTATGCTGAACTGAAGGCTAAATGTAAGAAGTAGTTGGAATACTTTACAAGAATCAATCATACTTCCACACTTAGCATACTTATCTAACATAGTTGTACCTACTATAATATCAGACTCTAATCCAGTTTTCACATCCGATCCATGAATGGATTTTCCAAGCACCAAGCTTTGCAAGCCTGTAGTGCTAACAAGAACACCAGCACAAGTGAAAGAATTTGGAGTCAAACCCGATATTCACATAGTCGACTGTGTTATATCTTTTATCCAGGTAAAAAAAGACAAAGACCATGGAGCTAAAACCTTTCATTGTATAGCTTGGTAACATGGAATGAAACATTGCCTAAAAACACTTTGACCTCTGTAGATAGCCCTGTGGGTGCAACATAAGTCTCCTTAAGTCTTGTTTATGAAACATAACTTTTATTAGGGATATTTTAAGCAACTCTTGGCCTTGGAGCATTGAGGCTACTGCCTATTGGGTTAGTATAGCCAAATACTTTAGAATTGACCACTGATAGGAAAAATTTGGAGATAATTTAGTTCCAAAGAGAGTTTTTGGCCTTATTTGCATGGTGACCTTGTCAGCTAAAATTCATGTGGATATGATGAATAGTTTGGACAGCATGGTAACCCAATTGACATCTTGAGGAGGTCCAAAATAGGAGGTATATGGGTTGGATTTTATTCATCCATTTAGTTTTTGAACAATTTTTGTCTCGTTTTTGTAGAAAACCTAAGTCTAATGACAATGGAATATATAAAAGAAAGATAGAGAAAGAGAGGAAGAGAATGGAGGCTAGGGTTTTTCAAGTGGTTCGGCTATGTGAGCCTACGTCCACAGGATGTAGCCAATGGGCTACATCTTTATTATATTCTCTCTTGTATGATATTTTGGATGATTACAATGTGTTGTGAAGGTGTCCTATTTATACATAGGACTACTAACACAACTCTCCTATCTAACCTATGTGGGATTCCTTAACATTCCCCCTCAAACTCAAGGTGTAATTTTTAATGTAGCCTTTGAGTTTGGTAACAATAGAATAGCTCAAATATCTTGGCTCAACTCGGCTTGGCTCGTATCTCGGCTCGATGGCTCGGATCTCGGCTCTAAGGCTCGATGGCTTGGATTTTGGCTTGAAGTAGATCTTGGCTTGGCTTGGTCGGATCATGGCTCAATGGCTCGGATCGCGGCTCAGTGGCTCAGAGGCTCGGATCTTGAAATGATCTTTGCTCGGGATCTCAGCTCAGTGGCTCGATGGCTTGGCTCGATCTCGGCTTATCAAAATATATATCCCACAAATGGTTTTCCCATTTTTTTTTTCTTTTCTTTTCTTACTGGTCAATGCCAGTTTTCTCAAATTTTTTTTTTTTTTTGAATATTGCAAATAAAATAAAAATGCATACAAAGGAAAATAAAATGACCTTCTTTTTTTTTTCTTTGGTCTCTGCCAGTTTTCTGCCCTCTTTTTTTTTTTTTTTTTAATAATAAAAAGAATAGGATCGGGTCGGGCTACGCGGGTCAAACCGCGGGTCCGTGATCGGGTAGGGCTGACGTGGCACAGATCTATTGGTGGCTGCGCGTGAGGCGCGTGGATCGAACTGCCGGAACTCCAACCGGCGCGTGGAGGCGTGTCCGAAATCCGATTGTGCCGATTTTTTTGGCTTTGTGTAGATCGGCTTCCGATCTATCGATTTAAGGTGGTGAACACTGAATAAGTGGCTGTAGGATGTAGGTCTGGAGCTTGGGGTCGACGGCGCGTGATGAAGATTCTGAAGATTATTGTAGCGCGTGGAGGCGCGTGAAATGTCTGATGATGATCGGAAAACGTGGGTTTTTCCCATCGTTGGTTTTTTTATAGATCTGTGTGTTCAATTTTCTGAAAGAATGAGATCTGTGATGAGGAGATTTGGAATGGATTTTTTTTTTTTTTGGTTGCGGAAGCAAAAGATCGAAGGGCTCGTGAGAGCTTTAGGGCTCTGATACCATGTAGAAAACCTAAATCTAATAGAAATAATAATGGAGATAAATATAATTGAGAGAGATGAAGAGAATGGAAGAATGGAGGCTAGGGTTTTTCAAGTGGCTCGGCTATGTGAGCCTACGTCCACAAGATGTAGCCAATATGCTACATCTTTATTATATTCTCCCTTGTATGATATATTGGATGATTACAATGTGTTGTGAAGGTGTCCTATTTATACATAGGACTACTAACACAACTCTCCTATCTAACCTATGTGGGATTCCTTAACAGTTTTATTCTAGTCGTAATATGGGAAGTTGTTTTTTTTTTTTTTTTCACTTGCCATGGTTTTAGCTATATTTCAACTCTATTTAGTCAATGGTATGCTAGATTTACTTTGGGAAACATTCTCACACCCTTGTTCAAGTTATCTTAAATGTCGATATTGGATTTTAAAGTCTAAGTATACTCGTGGGGATGTGAGTCCCTATAAGGCAATCCTCAAGGTACAAGTTATGCTCTTCATCTTTTGGACCTTAAGTTACAGGAGGTTGAGCTGCTAGGCATTAGTCATAAGCTGAATATTCTATTCTAAGACCATTTTACCTATTTAAGTTAACTGATATACTTTATTAGTTGTTTCTGATTTCTGTTTATCCATATGATATAATAAATCATTAAACCCAGACAATCATATATAAAAGAGAGAAAGAGATAGAAAGATTCTAAACTTACTGGTCTCCAACACATAATTTCTTATACTACTTTTCCATATATTTTTTTCTTATATGAATATATCACATAAATTTGAAGCGCTCACAATTTGAGAATGACAAATAAATTAAGAGTTATATGCGTCTCATTTTCGTTTTAATTTTTTGAAGTATAAATTGATGAAAATCTAATTTTTTGCTTTTGCCCACTCTCAATGAGGGAGAGTGCAATTCACCCCCTAAGCCAGAGTTTTTATTTTGTAATTAAATTTTAAGAGATGCATGTAATTATGTGTTTAACATGTTTTATATGTTAAATAATACTAGTCGCAAACCCGTGCGATGCACGGGAAAATTACTAAAAATGAAATTAAATAAGTATTGAAGTAACATAAATTGCCCAAGTATCTTAGAGGTCTTTAGACATGAATCTTAGGAGCATTGCTGCTTTAGCATTGCTTATATGGAGAAATAAGGAACTTTTTCAATTGTATGAGGGGGCCTTAGCCTTTTCTTGTATTGTCTTTGGCTCTTTGCATGTTATAATACATATTCCTTTACCAATTTTGTTTTATAAGCAAACATTTCATTAATTAGAAGCAAAAAAATATTTATTGGTAAGTTATGCACACACTCAATCTTGAACCCATGACCTCACAAGTGCACAAAGAATTAGAGCTTCAAACGAAAGTAAATGTTCAATTTATGAATAAAATGATGCACACTGACTTCTAATATAACAAATTGAAGCAAAAGTTACCGATAGTAGAAATTATAGAAGTAGTGACTATAAATATAATTCTACTATCACTAACATACACCCAGTTATGGGAAGACTCTCTTTTGGTGCATGGTAGTTGCATCAAAATTGGGAAAGAATGTCATACATTCCACAATCAAGCACCAAACCTTGAACATCACAAAATTATTAATTATTTAAGAAAGGATTGACTTTGAAAGTTATGATAGAAAACAACGCATTATCCAAGATCCAACTTACTCACTGACTCTCAAAAGAAAATAAAATATAGAAAGTCGAAAGGTATTCAAGGCATGTTATAAGAAAAAGAAAACTACTTTTTAGGTATCACAAACACATCACAGACCTGATTCATTATTCCACACTTGCAGTAGCACCAACAAAGCCAAATCTTAGATCACATCTTGAATTGACCAAAACATTACTTAGTTTAATGGTCACCTTTACAACATGAGAACAACAAAATAAGAACAAATTTAAAATTTGCAGAAAAAAATCCCAAACTTTAATCCCAATGCACAAACCCACCACAAATTGAATCATAAAAATCAAACCCACTTCTCAGTTTACCCTAATCTTTCAAATTCACAATCTCAAAGACCAATGTGATTCAATTCTAAAGAAAAAAATATATAAAAAGAATCCAACTTGGATCAAATTGAGGTTCAATAATAGAGTACATTGTGTTCATTGAGGATATAATCGAATCCCTCACATCAGGTAAGCTAACCTGGAGACAGAAAGTACTAATTCACAATCCTGAAGAAACTCGATAGGAAATTTCTTTACAGCTCAGTGTCAAACATTTATACACACTCATATAAATTATACTCAACAGGTGACATGTTCCATGCTTACTGCTATTAGTCTCAGACATGCAATTGAATCTCCCAAGCCATCCCAAGGTTCTTTAAATAAAGCAGTCTACCTACAGAAGGGCTCAGTTCAGGCAGAAACTCAATTGAGGGTAAATAAAAAGTTCAGCATAAAATATATATTATCAATTTTGTATTATAATTTGTTTAATATAATCATGAAAGAGCCCCAAGGTCTTGTTCACTTGTTGGATAAGAGTCTTTATTAGTGGTCTCCATGTGAATGTAACTCCCCTCCATAATTAGGCTCCCATGGTTATGCAAAAAATGCATTAGTTCTAATTGGCAGCAAAGATAAACCTTATAATGATTTGATAGTCAGTCATATACACAAAATTTATCTGTCTACCAATACGAATTTGGAACCTAAGGCTAGAAAATAAAATGGAAGCAAGGGAAGATTTCATGTTATGAAAGAGACTGTCACTGCTCCTTATAATACAAAATGAACCTCTAAGCTCCTCAATTTATCTGCTATGCAGAAATTATAGTACTGTAAAATTTAACACAAAGGAAAAGCTATTAAATTAGTATCTTTTATGCAGAAACTATTATTGTAGTGTTTGATTTTAATAGGTTTTATGCCATTAACACTAAATCAAGATACTTTGCCATTTATGCCATGAACTAAGTCAAAGATTCAAGTTTGGTATACATCCCATAAAGTAACTTAGAAAGCCACAAAGTAATGAAGTATATGTCCTAAACTTCCTAAAATACAGAAATCCAGAATTTCTAGTATGTATGCACCCAGTTATTTGGTTAATTGGAAAATTTAGGAGCAGAATTCAAATCAGAAAATTTTTTAAAATCAAGAAAAATTTAACAACCATAGTATTTAAGTACTCAGCTTGTTCTTTAGAAAAAATAGTAAATCATTCAAATTTACATATTTTGAAACTAATGATTTGTGCACCATACGGCTCAGACATGCAAATTTATATTAGGATGAAGCGGAGAATATCGAATAATAAAAAAATCACTATCTCGCCTAAAATGAATTTTATCGAACATATGACATTCAACAATAATAAATAATCATAAATTCATAAAACCAAAAGAATAAATACTACAAATTTCCAACTTACTCTGAATGAGAAGGTGAATTCAAAGCGACCCAATATGCCAGATTTGAAAACTCTAAGAAAAAAAGTTTAATTGTTGGTGTTACAAAGAGAGACAGAGAAAGAGGGAGAAAGCAATCGAAAATTAAAGAAAAAACTCACCTTGGGTTGTCGTTGGAGCAGCAGCTATTGAAGGGTTTAAATAGGAGATTGATTTTGAGGAAAAGCAAAAGAGCAAATCAGGGATTTAGAGAGTCTGAGGCAAAGTAAGTAACGGTGAGTTGCATCTAAAAGTATGGTTAAGAATCTAAAATGGCAAGCTGTAATTTAATGCTACCTGATGAAAGAGAGAAGATATTTGAAACTATATTACAATAGGGAAGAACAAAGAAAGAGAGAGGAAAAAAAAAAAAAAAAAAAAACATAAACGTTTAGGAGGGAAGATGAGGAGTCGATGGAGATAGAGAGTTGGAAACAGGCAGAAAGAAAGAAATAAAATGAAACTTGCGGCACGAACGTGGAGTTGTGAGAGAGAGAAGAAAAAACAGAGGTAGGGTTGAGGTGAATCTATGAATAGTGTTGCAAAAACCATACTCATTCAATATTTCTATTAGTGAGATTGATAATATCCACTATGGTTAGTATTATTTGTTTATAATACTATAGTTCTTAAATTACTCAGCTGGTTTTAGTATTATTTTACATTTGCCTTACAAAAGAACTTTTGCCATTAAATTTTGGATAGGTCTATTTTTTATCATTAAGTAGGGTTTTTCATTTCAAAAGAAGTCAAAACACATCTCAATAAAACAAATGATTCTGCACATTTTCTTAAATAAATATTTGAGCAACAACAGTTGAAGTCATAATCAATTCTTCCAAAAGTAGGACTCCTCCTCCTAGAAGATACTTGTAATAGGCTTGTACACTTCCTCTGCCCACTCCCTCAGCAGGGATCACAATTTTACAGTCTTATACATTTACGTGTATTCTCTCCATTCTCATATTTTCTTTGAAGTTGATTTCATCTGATGTTCAGTGAGAGCTCCATTAAACCTGCCAATCGAGGGAAAATTCATCCAAAAAAAAAAAAAAACAACAAAAATTCATTTTATTTTTTTTTTATAAGTAAGTAATTCATTAATCAAAAGAGAAGCAAAGTCATGTACACAGCAGCATAGAAACAAATTAAATCTCAAAAGAAAAAATGTCAAGCATTTCCGCTAAGGAAATTGAAGAAATTAAATTAGAAGACTTCCACCAGTCGTATAAAAGTTTGCAGGAAGGAGAATTTTATTACTCGAACTATTTCTCCTCCCCATAAAAAGTTATATTGTTCCATTCCCGCCATAGACACCACATTAGGCAATGTGGAATCGCTTTCCAAATAATACCAGTCCATGTTTGGAAGTTGTCCGCTTAGCAACAAAATTACCAAAGGGAATAATGCAGGATGAAAGAGTCGAGACTGGAATATACACAAAAGTTATATTTACCGCAACATTGAATGGCTGTCAGCATCTAAAATAAAGCTAAAACATTTAACTGAGTACTTCAATCTGTGTGCTTCTAAAAGTAATAAATCCCTTCAGTAATCAACCCATGCTCCACGATTCTAAATTTTTTAAAAATGATAGTACAATTTGAAGATTGGTCTCAACCTCCAACAACATTGCACCAGGGACTCTAACAACCTTATTTCCCAAGGTTGTGCATTTTTTTTATCCAACAATTTCTTCTAAAACACTAAGTATTGATCATTTGCCCAAACACTGTTGTCATAAGGGGCTACCTAACCCCCCCTTGATAGCTCCAATAATTCACAAAACATTAATGCAATTGGAATCTGAAAATTAACCAAACATATGGCATGCAATGGAAAAAATAAATGATGTTCAAGATGGGAAAATCCTGAAAGAAGCCATGGAAAAAAAAAAAAAAAAAAACGTAAGGGAATTGAGAAAAATAGAGTAAGAGCGTAAACCCATAGGTAGGATGTACAAACTCAGAAAACATAAACACTAACTTACAGGTAATTCTGAAACCATATTGAATGAAAACTGATATTTTTCACTATAAACAACCTATAAATAAACATGAAAAAAAAAAAAAGAATTGATGTCTCCAAAGAAGAAAAGAAAAAGAAAAACACGCACCGTCAAATCATGGTTGTCTCGGTGACCACAGGATATAAAAGAATTCTAAAGAAGCATCACAACCAAAGTTTCTCTATAGAATTTGCAAAGGGAAAAAAAGGAACTCAGCATCATGCAGAAGACCACAGATCCAATTAAAAACAAAAAAATAAAATAAAATTGAAGAACTTCTCAACCAGTCAAAACGGTGGCCATTGAAATGGGTTTCAGACACAAAACACCACAAATCCACAGGGAAACATAAAAGGAAAGCGTAAAAACAGAATAAGAAAGACTCACATTGGGTTGTTGTTGGGGCATCGGGTACTGAAGGGTTTGAATAGGAGATTGGGTAGATGAGTGAGGCAAAGGAATAGTGAGCGGCAATCAATTGGGGAAATTGGTGATTAAATGGGTAAAGGGAAAAAACAGAGGGGGAGATGAGGAGTTGAAGAAGAGAAAAAGATAGTGGAAAGAGGAAAAAAAAGGGATATGAAGAGCAAGGGAGCCCAAGAGCTGACGAAGAGAGAGAGAGGGATTTATTAGGCATGATTAATAGGAGACGACGTGTGAGTGAGAGCAATTCAGAATAAATTAAAAGAGATGTGTGAGAGAGAGTGTGTGTGTTAAATAGAGAGAAGGATAATATAGACGTATGTAGGTGCAGGGATAATGATGTGGCAGTGTTTGGAGGAGGTAAAGAATTTTCTCTCTGCTTCGAGTTTTAATTTATACTAGTTGGTACTTGGTAGTCATTTAGGAAGTCTAAAACAATGGAGCACATGTAATTGAATCATGAACGCAATATTAACTTACACCATGGAGTCAAATTTTTTTACTATCATCATTGTATATAAGAGCATTCCCATCTGGGAAGCTAAAGCTACTTTTAATGTAAAATAGTTAGTATTGTTGATAAAATCTCACAAAAAAAGCCTCCCAACTGGTGCTTCATTTTTGCAAAAAAAAAAAAAAAAAAAAAAAAAAAAGGAGCAATATATAATTATCTACCTCGTTGAAGAAGATTGATGGTCTATATAAAACTGTAGACAATCCATCAAAATTGCATCAAGAAAACAAAAGAAGATGAGGGAAAAAGAAAATGGAACACTCACCTCAAAGGGACTCTTCAATTTCGATTTTCACTAAATCTGAACCATTCTCATTCGGAAATTGGTTTAGGGTTTCAATTCAAATCATTTGTAAAATAATAAAAAAACACAAATAAAGGAAATCAGAAAACCAAAACCACAAAACAACCCATGGTTCAGAACCTACAACAGGGTTTAAATAAGAGATTGGGAGTGCAATCAATAAGGGAGATGAAGAGGTGAGATGGAGATAGAAAGGTAGACAAAGAGGTGGCTGAGAGAAACAACCGAGGGAAGAGAGAATGCCAAAAGAGTGCCGTGTGAGAACGTGTGTGAGAGAGAGAGAATTAACGTGTGAGAACATGTGTGAGAGAGAGAATTAAATGAGAGAATGAATTAAATAGAAAGAAGAATGATGTAGAATGGTGTGAGAGAAGTAAATCTGATGTGGCGGTCTTTGTAGGAGACAAAAAAAATTCTCTCAGCTCCATTTTTTAGTTTATATAATAGATTATAGATTATAGATATTTGTGCTTGCATGATATTTATTTAATTTATGTGGAGTGTGAATATGTTTCACTTTATGTAAATATATGCATGATAATTGAGAAAATTCAAATTTGATGATAGTCGGTTATTTTGAGAAAATTCAAATTTGATGATACTCGGTTATATGTTTCATTTCAAATAACTACTTCAAAAAAAAAAAAAAAAAAAAAAATTTAACGTAAAATAAAATTCAAAGATATTTATTTATATGGAATTCATAAACTCTACGTATACATAAATTCAAAAATTTCGGTTATTTATTTAACTAATCCAAATATTTGAACGATTATTAATTTATTTGGTTTCTCTTGCTTATCCTCTTCAAAATTCAAACTTCAAAATGGTAATAACTTCTTAGAGATGATCTTTAAAATGAAAAAACAATTTGGGTGAAAATTAAAGACATAATATTCAAGTGGGAACGAGTGTGAGATCAAATAAAAGATGGAAAAATAACAAGATAGATAGAGAGAGACTCCAAAAAGCTCCAGATTTCCATGGATGCTTTGATCTACGACCTCCTCTGTTTCAAACAAATCTTTTCGGAACAAACCCATGTAAGCAATAGTTTTTATTTTCATAAAAATTCACTTTTTTTATTGGTTTATAAGTAACTTTCTATTTTTGTTTTTGCTTATATTGTGTATTTTTTCGATTCTTTTTTTTATTGTAATTGTATGATTTGTAAATTTTTTAATGGGTTCTTTTTGTTGCTTTGAAGTGTATTAGATACTTAATGATTCAAAATCCAGGGTTCATATCAATTTTTATTTTTGGTTTATATGTTCTCCACTTCTCCCTAAATTCGAAACTACCAAATTTTTTTAATTTTCAAACCCAAGCGAAAATGAAATGATAGACAAAAGAACAACTATGCTTAGTACCAATATTCTTTAATTGATCACCATTTGGTGTTATTATTGTTTTCTTTTTCGTGTATCTTATTCTTATTTTTTGTTTCTAAATGGATTGCAGAGTTAAATGTAGAAACTTTGACCCCATCAAGGAGTTGAACATTCTTCCTCTTATCAAGATCACATTAATCTTAGGTAACATATCTCCATGTTTACACTTTCTTTGTAAGGACAATTAGAGGTCTATTGCTTCAGGATTTCTATGTTATTTTTCAATGAAAAAGTATATTCTAATGATTTTCTTTTCCATCTAAAAAAAAATTTATTTTCAATGAAGAGAGGAATTCTTTATTTTGCACCATGGCTAAGACTGACCATGCTCTCATACATTTCTTTGTAATGTTACAGGTGAATTGTGGTTAGTAAGAATGACCACAATAAGTAAGAGAAGATAAAATGAATGAGATTACTATCTTGCAACGTTGTCTTCCTTATAATTTGTAGAAGATATTAAAAAAAATTTGGAGCACTCTTATTTTTCAATTATTGGATAAAAGATCTCATATTGTATTCATTGGGGTGTACATGTTAAATGTTTTGTTGCCGTTACTTTTACCATTTTTACATGCACATTGTTACCAAATCAAATCTAGGAGATTTAATTATTTACAAATTGGTTCACACATCCTGAAAATGACAATTTCTCTTCCTAAATATTAGCTTATCCATTTTTTTTCTTTAACTGTACCTTTTAAATCTTAATTGTTCGTAAAATGTATTAGTGAGATGTTTTATAACTTTCTTCTTTCTTTTAGAAAAATCTTGCTTTGTTAATCTTTTCAAAAATAATAATTAGATTTAAAAATTACATGAAATCAAGTTAGGGTAGGAGAACTCGAATTCAAATTGTCTTTTACTGGAGAATTGAGCAATATCACATAACCATAAGACTTTTGACTTAAGTTATTGAACAAGTACATTTACCTAAAAAAGATCATTGTACAATTTGCTCAAAAAATAAAAAGAGCATCTGATAGAAAGAGAGGTTTTTATTTTATTTAAGAATAAAAGGAAAAATTCCATATTACAAATTGAAGTATAGTCCAATACTCCAAATAAAATAGATATATACATACATACTACATCATGTCTATCTAAAAGTGGCAGCGACAGTGGGAACCAAACTGATTTTTCACACATTCTGCAATCATTCGCTCTTTTGGACATCTCGAAGCACAGTCGTAGTGACTAAAACATGGCCTACGCAATTTCATTTCCCAAGTAAAGCAATGACAAAATGATTTCTCAGGCTGTTATCAAAAAAAAAAATATATGATTTCTCAGGCTCCAATACATTCACACATATTGCAAAGATCAACTTCTCCCCTGGATGCGCTTTGGAGCATCTCACATGACATATTTTGTTAACGTAGCATGGCCTCGCCAAATCTAAAAATAAAAAATAAAATACATTCGAAATGCATATAAGAATAAAAAAAATTGCAGTGACCTTCTTGTGATGATAATATCCTTAATTAAGACCACTAGAGAAACTAAATATATAAGGTTCAGGGCCACGACCCCTAAAATTGCCTTCAATTTTTTTAAAAATTTGTTAACCCCATTGTATATATAATTAAAAATGAGTTTTATTTTCTTTGACTTTCTCAAAAAATTATGAACTTCCCTTCCCAAAAAGAAAAGAGAGTTTAAATCTCTTAAATTCAACAAAAGGAATATATCTATAAGCTAACAATGTTAAAAACATGATAGAGAAATTGAATAAAAAAACCTTTTAAAAAAGAAGGAAGCTTTTCACTTAGTATTTTTCAAGTAAACACATACTTTTTTGTTTTTAGAGAAAGGTTTACTTGAGTAAATACTAAATAAATGCCTGATTCATTTTGGAAATACTATTGACGATGTAGAATCTCTTGCTTCATCTATTCCATGAGTGTCATTTGTTCACATCAAATGTCAAGGAACTCGGTGGCTCATATTCTAGATCGAAAATCTAAAGACTTGATTGATGTAAATCAATGGCTTCATAATATGCCATCTGATATTCACCCCGTTTTGGATGTAGACTTTACAAATATTCCTTCTTAATATATGCATCTATTTTCTTCTCAAAAAAAAAAAAAAAATGTAAATACATATACATGTAAATATACACGTACAAATGTATATATACACGCACACACACACACATATATATGCCTTTTGTGTCAAAATAGTTTTCAACATTTTAATAATTAATCTCTCATCATTGTGTCATTTTAGTCCTACATTAAGTGGTGGATGAAAAAAATGAGGTGATTAACATACTTATTAAATTAGTAATAAAATTATGACGAGGCATGCCAGGTCAGAAAAAATAAAATAAAAAATCCACCGCAAATCCCACCTCTCTTTATTTCTTCTTTTTCTCCCTCTTGGATTTCCAGATATCCACCGCAAATTCTTGCCTGTATCATGTGAGAATCAAATCTCCAAGTAGCTAATTCAAAGGATTACCATCTGGAAATATAATACTCAAACATGAATGTGCTTCACAATACATTTTCCTTCTTTTACAACTACTCATTTAATATATATACAAGGAATGTACATGCAAAAACATCACAGAAGATTGAGTACAAAATTGCGTGTAGTGAACTTTCAAAAAGTAGTTCAAAATGGCAAGCATTTTTAATTACCGAGGTTGTCGTTATGACTTAGGATCGTAAATCAGCAAATAGAGGATAAAATATTGACATCCCAATAATGCCTAGCATTAAGACCAAACAAAACCCCATCGGAAGAACAAGAAACATCAATCTCAAAACCGCCAAAGAGAGAGAGAGAGAGAGAGAGAGAGGGGGAGAGACCGGTCGGAAACTTTCAATGGAGGTGTGTGGCGGTGGTCGGCAACAAAGGCTGATGTGCTGGCCTAGGTTCTCATGGTTTCTGTAGAGGCCCGTTTTTTACTACACTAGCCTGAGCCCAAAGTATCAGACTTTGCTTTGAGGGCCCAAGGCAAACGAAGCCCAGTAGTCCACAGTGACAGAAACAAAGGGACATGGCATTGAGCCATTACTCAAGCCCCAATACAAGCCAGCCCACTCAATTCAAATGCACATGTGCTGATGTGCCGTGGGACCCGCTAGAATCGTTCAATTTAAGAGCCAAAATCATCACACGTATGAAGCTCTCTTCCCTCCCTTTGGCGCGGCGCTCGAGGCATTGATAGAGTGCTTTCCCAATGCAAAAAGAACAACTCTCTATGCCATCATCATTACATAAAGCAACTAGTTTTCTCCATTAACCTTCAGATATGGTAGATATTTCACAAAAATGTCTGCTGCAACACAAGCTATGATGAGAGAAGTGATGGAGAAGACAAGGCTAGAGCAAATGAAGCCAAGAGAGCTGCCATGGCCACCAAGGCTGCCACCACTCAGGAGTAGCGACCACCGTAGCCCAGCACTCTGGTGGTCCTTATTCATCTTCAATATAGAACCCAGGAAGGTCGGTTTGGAGGTAGGGGGATTAATTCACTAAATTTCGTTGATCTGTCGTAACATAAAAGCATTACAACTGCTGGGGATACAATGCAACGGTAAGATTAAACTAAATTATACAAAAAGTGTATGACTCAACTCAATTACTCCAACTCTTCTTGTCAAGCATTTAATGCTCACCAACCCCAACACCAGTCAGGATAGATTATCCGCCTACCGTAACCAAAATCAGGTCTGCAAGAGATAAAGATTATCTCCTTAACCTTGATAAGATTAGGTCAAATCCCAACTCTTTTATATAAACAATAAATATCATGATTAAGGGAACAATGGGTGAGACCACAAGATATTAACACCACTATAAAGAGGGGTTAGAAATAGGAAACAGGGGTTGGTCAATCTGGGGGTTGGTTGATTAGTCTGAGGTTGGTTGGTCTGATCTTGATATCCAATTCATTAAGCCTAGGGCCAGAACATAATCAATTCTCAGAACACTCTCTGAAGAATCATACGCAGACTGAAACACTTTCTGTCTGCCACAACTAAGAAACCTACCCTCACCTACCAAACACTTACACCACTTAATGATGTTGATTCATACACGTTTTTCAGTAATTAATCTTCTTCCTGCTCATTGAACCTCCTGAGTTCTAATGTTTACTATAAATTTCCTACATGTTATCATCATTGTAAATCCTAGTGAAAGTAAAGTTCATTGTGAGTAGTTCTAATCTGTGGCATTGATTCTGTTTGTTTACCGTGACTTTCTTTGTGAGTATTGTGGCCCAACAGATCAGAGACTTTGGAGGGAGGTACCATCAGCCATCAGGTGGCCCAACAAGCCCGGTGTAGAGTTTTGGGCTCAACATCCTCATCAAACACAACCTAGCCCGTGTTCAGCCCACTCACGAGGCGACACGTGGTAAGCAAGAAAATTTGTGCATCCATAGTTTCAAGCTCCAAGTTACAACTACAGAGCTTCACGGGTTGAGGACCAAATATGTAATTAAACCAACCAATTTTTAATTATGCTTTGATTCTACGTGAGTGTATATATAGGCCCCAATCAAGTGATTCCTTTTGTATTTGTATGTCAATACAAATTCTATTTTATATAAAATTAAGTGTTTTTAACCCACCCATTTTCATTGTGACTTAAATATAAGGTTTCATATATTCTTTTATTACTATATATTGCAAAATAAAATATATAAAATTAATATTCATGCGTGTATGACATTTTTATGATCGAAATAGAATTTGAGCTCCACTCAAACAAGTATGCTTAAGCATAAATATACCAACAAATTACATATCATATGCTTGCGTACTAAAAAAATTGAAGTGAGACATTTTTATGTCATTTTTAATACCTAAAACCATATCTTATAATGTCAAATCCATCTCTAGTACTATAATACTAATTTATGTTGCTCAATCAGAGCTTTATTGTACAATTTTTATTTTTTATTTTTTATGAATATTATTGTACAATATTTAATACTCAAGAACATATGAATATAATCCACAAGTAAAAAAAAAAAAAAAAAAAGGAAAAAAAAAAAAAGGGATCCATAGTCAGACTACTACCATGGTTGGACATGCAACAAAAGCATGAAAGTCAAAACTTCCAACTCCTGATCAAGGAATATGAGATGTAGAAGATGCCAAAAGAATAAATCTATGGAAGCTAAGTTGTTACAACGACTTAACCAATTCTTATCAGGAAAAAAAATGAAAAAGAAAAAAAAAAAAAAGTCTTGCTCATGCTTTACACTAATTACTAATTGTTTTTATAGAATGATTTGCTTTACTTTGACAAGTAACAATGACACTAAGTGTCCGTTTGGCACTAATTTATTTAAATTTTTCTTGATTTTTTTTTTTCACAAAAAAAAAAAAAGCACTCGAAAACAAAAAACCTATGACAAACGGACTCTATGGTTTGGAAAAGGTGACCTTGATTATAGGAAACCAAGAAACAATGTTACTTGATTTTGTGTATGCTTGACAAAATACTCAATTTATCTTGTAAAAGTGTATACCATACTCAATTTATCTTGTAAAAGTGGAAGTTGAACATCAGAAAAACAATAAACAAATAAACATATTTAAGAGTTTTAGTCATATTTTCCTTGCTTATGATTAGTATGATTATTCACATTTTGACGTATTTATAGCAAAAGTTGCTTCATTTCAATAATAGTTTTTAATCATTTTATGACCTTAAACTCATCAAAAGTTAGGTAATCTATTACCCTTTTATGAATATTAGATCATCTAATTAAGAGGAACAACCACACATCACGGCTTATACAATTTTTCAACCCAATTACCCTGGTAGGGGATCAAGAAGATTAAGTGGACAAAAGGAAAATTTATTTTAGATTTACCACATCCCTCTCTTTAGAGTTTAGTTTACACCTCTTTTAATTAAATATCTATTATATTTTTCCATTCACCCTATAACCCACATATATAGACTTTGGGGTTTAGTTTAATTACACCCCTTATAATTAAATATTTAGACTAAAATCAACTTTTGACCCCTTAATTTAGGGGATGTTTTCATTTTGGCTCACTAACTCTTTTTAGCTATCAAATCGCACATTCCGTTCATCTCTATTAGAAGCCCCCCGTTAAGTGCCTAGTTGAACAGATGACATGTCATTTGATGTGGCAAATTTTGATATATCATAAAAAAAAAAAAAAAAAATTATTTACACGGCGCCATTTTAATTCACAAAATTTAACCCCAAATTAGGTTTCACTTTCCCCTATCCACGATACTTGCCTCCCGTATTGCCTGCCTGCCTCCCTTTTCATTTTTTTAATGGTAAGTAATCAATCACATATTAAAAAGACAAAACACCCTAATAATTGGAAAAACATCCTATTACATAAACAACATATTAATCCATGATAAAATTGTTTGGTTCTATAAATTAAACTTTTGCACACCGGTTAATGAGTCTCTAGATTTTGTTTTTGCAGAATAACACTATTTCATTAACGAGAAATTTACAGGAACCAGAGAAAGAAAGACCATCTACCTCACCGATTAATGAGTCTCTAGAATTCGTGACAAAAGGGTCAGAGTCTACTCCCATCTTTATGACCTGGTTATGTAACTGTTGACCATGTTGGAGACTTGCCAGGTTACTGGCTGCGGTGATCAAGGCAGCAAAAGTGAATTCATTAGGTGTTTGCCTTGATAACTGTAATTCTGAGTAGAGTTTGAGACTTGAGAGGCTCTTCATTTTCCAACTGTTACATAACCAGAAAAATGATAAGGGAGGGACGCAGGCAATACGGGAGGTAGGTATCGTGGATAGGTGAAAGTGAAACCTAATTTGGGGTTAAAATTTGTGAATTAAAACAGCGCCGTATAAATAATTGGTGACGGAATTTAGTGATGAAACTTATTTCATCTCTAACACGTCTTCATTGGGTGACGCAATTCACCTTTTGTCACCTTTGGTCTTAGTTGGTGTCGAAAACTAAATTTCATCACAAAATATGCTTAAAAAATAGGCGGCAACAAATTATTATTATTATATTTTTTTTTTGTGGGAAAGGAAATGGGAGATATAGTGATGAACGATGTCGTCACTCAAAATTGTCGTATAGGGTGACGATATGTTTCGTCATCGAGTATTGTTTGTTAGTGACGAAATCCAATAATATCGTCATCCCATAACTTAATAAAAAAATAAAAAATAAAACAAAAATAATTGGTGACAAAATACTTTGTCACAACATAAATCTTTGGTGAGGAAATATTATCGTCACCTTATAGCTTAATAAAAAAATAAAATAAAATATTTGTTGATGAAATATTTTGTCAACAGATATAACATTGGGAGACGAAAACAGTAAGTGACGAAACATGTCCGTCACCAACTGTTTTGATTTTATTGGTTATATAAAGTCATTCGGTGACGAAATAGTTCATCACAAGAACCTTTAGTGACCAGCTTAATGTGACACAATCATGTTCGTCACCAAATGACTCTAGTGACGAAATGAAGAGGTTGGGTGACGAAAGTTCTTCGTCTCCAAATACCATTTTTCTTGTAGTGTAATTTTTTTTTTTCTTTTTAATGACGTGTCAAAATTTGTCACATCAGATAATATGTTATCTGTCTAACTAGGCACTTAACAGAGGACTTCTAACAGAGATGAACGAAATGTGCAATTTGATAGCTAAAAAGAGTTAGGGGGCCAAAATGAAAACACCCTCTAAGTTAGGGGGCCAAAAGTTGACTTTAGTATAATTTGTATTTGGC